>MU722728.1:17106-42734 GCA_026770625.1 Nicotiana glauca
TATATATATAGTTTCTTGATTGTCTGGTCATCCCATGTTATGTAGGTTCATGCCATCATATTTTATTGTTGGTTGTCCATGATCCATGTCTACCATTTATATTGATCTCCTCAGCCCTAAAAAATAATAAAGAAGGTTAGATAAAATGTACGTTGGTGCTCGGCAAGTATGGTCGGGTGCTAGTCATGGCCCTCCAGTTTGGTTTGTTACATGGTTATCCAACATTGTACTAGTACCCATGAAAGACAAGAAGGTCAGAGTCTGTGTTGACTACCAGGATCTCAATCGGGCCAGTTCGAAAGATGACTTCCCTTGCCAAATATACAAATCTTGATTGACAATTACGCCAAGCATGATCTGCAGTCGTTCGGGGATTATTTTTCCAGTTACCACCAGATCTGGATGGAAGAATAAGATGCTGAGAAAATGGCTTTCATCACGCCATAGGGGATGTATTGTTACAAAATAATGTCGTTCGGCCTAAAGAATGCAGGGGCCACCTACATGAGGGCCATGACTACCATTTTCCATGATATGATACACAAGGAGATTGAGGTATACGTAGATGATGTTATCATCAAGTCCAAGAAGGCCACTGATCACATGGAAGATTTGAGGAAGTTTTTCAATAGATTGCGGAGATACAACCTGAAACTAAATCCCGCAAAGTTCGCATTTGGGGTTCCTACTAGAAGGCTACTTGGGTTTATTGTAAGCCTCTAAGGAATAGAACTAGATCCATCAAAAGTCAAAACCATTCAAGAACTTCCACCACCAAAGAACAAAAGGGACAGAATGAGTTTCTTGGGAAGATTCAACTATATCAGCCGGTTCATATCACAATCCACAGTCATCTACGAGCCAATCTTTAAGATGTTGAACAAGGACGCCACTACCAAATGGACCGATGACTGTCAAAGGGCCTTCGACAGAATCAAGGAGTACTTGTCCACACTACTAGTCTTGGTCCCACTCGAGCTAGGTAGACCCTTATTACTCTACCTTATGGTATTGGATGGAGCTTTTGGTTGCGTTCTGGGGCAATATGATGAAACAGGAAGGAAGGAACATGCCATTTATTATCTCTGCAAAGTTCACTCCATATGAGGCCCAGTATTCTCTTTTGGAATGCACCTGTTGTGCTTTGTCTTGGGTCGCTCAGAAGCTAAGGCATTACTTCTGTGCTTATACTTGGTAGCTCATATCAAGTATGGATCCTTTAAAGTACATCTTTTAGAAGCCCATGCCCACCGGCAAGCTAGCCAATTGAGCGAGTTCGACATTGTCTACGTAACTCAGAAAATGGTCAAGGGACAAGCCCTGGCAAATCACCTCACTGAGAATCCCATGGATGGAGAATACAAACCCCTAAATACATACTCTCTTCATGAAGAAGTATCATTCGTGGGAGAAGATATTGCCAAGTCCTATGATGGTTGGAGAATGTTCTTCGATGGAGCAGCAAATTGCAAAAGATTTGGCATAGAAGCAGTCTTGGTATCAAAAACCGGTCAGCATTATCTAATGTCTGCCAAGCTCAGGTTCCCCTGCACTAACAATATGGCCGAATATGAAGCCTGCATCTTAGGACTCAAGATGTCTATTGACATGAACATTCAAGAGCTGCTAATAATTGGAGATTTTGATTTACTCATACATCAAGTATGAGAGGAATAGGCAACCAAGAACTCTAAGATACTCCCGTATCTGCATCATGTACAGGAGTTGAGAAGAAGGTTCATAAATATAGAATTTTGACATGTTCCTAGAATTCAGAATGAATTCGTCGATGCATTGGCTACCCTATCATCCATGATACAGCATCCTGATAAGAATTTCATTCACCCCATACCGGTGAAGATTCATAATCAGCCAGCTTACTGTACCCATATTGAAGAGGAAGCAGACGGAAAATCTTGGTTCCATGATATCAAGGAATATTTGGCAAAAGGAGATTACCCGAAACTTGCCAATCATACCCAAAAGCGCATGTTGCGGAGGTTGTCTAACAATTTCTTTCACAATGGAGGAATCCTGGGATTATTAAGGTATGTCGATGCAAAGGAAGCATCCAAGCTGCTATAGGAGATTCATGTTAGGACTTGTGGTCCACATGTGAATGATTTTGTTTTAGCAAAGAAAATACTCCGGGCTGGTTAATTTTGGATGACTGTGGAGATATATTGGATCCAGTATGTCTGGAAATACCATCGATGTTAGATATATGCAGACATGATAAAGGTACCTCCGAGTGAGCTTAATAGAATAAGTTCTCCATGGCCGTTCACCGCTTGGGGAATGGATTTTATTGGACTAATTGAGTCTGCCGCTTTCAACGGACACAGGTTTATCCTAGTAGCCATCGATTATTTCACCAAGTGGGTTGAAGCAGCATCTTACAGAGCAATAACTAAGAAAGTCATGACGGACTTCGTCCGCGGCAGTATTGTTTGACGATTCGGTATCCCTGAGTCGATCATCACTAATAATGGCTCCAATCTCAACAATGACCTAATGAAAGAAATATATGAAACCTTTAGTTTCAGCCACAAGAATTCCATAGCAAAATGGGTGAAAAGTTGTTATGAGCAGTTAGCTCTTATAGATGGGAAATGAATGAACGCAGTGTGTTATGGTCAACTTTATCAGAATAAAATGTCGAGAGCTTACAACAAGAGAGTCAAGCCGATACAGTTCGCACCAGGGAAACTAGTATTAAAGAAATTTTTTCCGCACCAACATGAAGCCAAATGGAAGTTTTCTCGCAACTGGCAAGGTTCGTGCATGGTTCGCCGGGTTTTGACAGGAGGAGCCCTCATACTTGTAGAAATGGATGGAGAATTTTGGCCAAAGCCGATTAATTCTGATGCAGTCAAGTGCAACTATGTGTAATCTTTATGTTTTCCCTATATGATGTAAATTCAACTATGTCTGACCTGATTCCCGTTTAAGAGGGGATACGTAGGCAACCTTATGGGTTCGGTCACAATCAAATAAAATTTTTATTTCCCCTTGAAATTTGAAATTGGGTAAGAATTTTGAGGAGGACCCTCAAAATTCTGTATTAATTTCAGTCGATCGTCGTACGAGCAGTAGTCCGAAGCATCAACCCATCAAACTGGGGCAGAATTTTGAGGAGGACCCGTAAAATTCTGTAGTAAGAAAGGTTTTGATGTCTCGAACCGCGTCGAAGTGGTCGGTTCATCAGCTATTTAAATTAAACTTTTACCAAATTAATATATGTCTATCATCAAAACTGCTTTGTTCAGTGACACTACCCCAGTGACACATATAATATCACCAGATCGAAGCCAAGAAGGTCAAGCAAAGCAAGCGGGGATACGAACTAACCTCCCCTTTACAAAAACTTATGATTTTTCTTTGGACTTAGGCACTTGGATTGCGAAATCCTCCAAACATTCTATACACTCACAAGATAAACACTATTCAAGAATACAACTCTCAAAACTGTTGCATTTATTCACATTTGATATCCACACACAACAATATTCCCAGCAGTCACGAATTTGCAATCTACTACCAGCTAAGAAAGCTCTATTACCATTTGCCATTTTATTTCTTGCATAAGACTACCATTCTTACTTCCGAGACTAAACGCTTTCTCCCTCTGCATTTTTCTGCATTGCATAAGGCTACTATTCTGCCTTCCGAGACTAAACACTATCTCCATATGCATTTTTTGCATTGCATAAGGCTACCATTCTGCCTTCCGAGACTAAGCGCTATCTCCCTATGCCTTTTTCTGCATTGCATAAGGCTACTATTCTGCCTTTCGAGACTAAACGTTGTCTCCCTCTGCATTTTTCTGCATTGCATAAGGTTACCATTCTGCCTTCCGAGACTAAACCCTGTCTCCCTTTGCATTTATTTGCATTACATAAGGCTACCATTCTGCCTTCTGAGACTAAACGCTGTCTCCATCTGCATTTTCTGCATTGCATAAGGCTACCATTCTGCCTTTCTAAACTAAACGCTATCTCTATCTGCATCTGCATGACTGAAAGATCGCCTCTTACTACATCTGCATGGCTGAAAGATCACTGCATCTATATGGCTGAAAGATTACCTCAAACAGCATCTACATGGCTGCAAGATCACCTCATACTGCATCTCCATGGCTGAAACATTGTCACCTTATCCACATTTGCATGGCTGAAAGATCACCACACGCCATTGCATCCTTCATGGGCTGAAATATCACCAACTTATCCGAAGGCGTCATCGTTCGGAGGCACCATCCTCACAGCTCGAGCCTGAGGATCCCTTTCAATCTTTTGCACATCATGATTCAAAGGCATCATGGTTCGAAGGCGCCATTTTCATAGCCCGATAGCATCATTTCATAGCTTGTGAATCCTTTATTGCATGCTTCATGGGCCAGGACATCATCCTAACCGTCTGAAGGCAGCATTCATGGTCCGATGGGAACTTGCATCATGTCTAATTTTATGCATAATATACGCTTGTATTGTTTCTATTTGTAGGTGAAACTGGCATGAAACGGCTGTCCCGGCAGGAGACTGCTCCGGCGCCTGTAGCCACATCAAGCCTAGCCATTCCAGTAAGCCACTCACTCATCCCGACCGAAATATTGTATCCGTCCTTGGAAAATACCCGTTGGCATACTACCGCCAACGTATCCAGAACTACATACGGCCTGATTCCTGTAAGACCAGGGATATGTAGGTAGCTCAAAAGCTAGGGCACGGCCTGAACCTTCCCCAAACCATTTCGTTCGGTGAAAATTGGCCATCATATCTTTACCAGAAAATTCTTTCATCATTCTCGGGTAAAGAGGGACAGATGTTAACACCCAATATTTTCCTATGTATATTTTTCAATATGCAAAATACTTTCAAAACAGCATATATGTGCATATATAACTATATCCAAGTGTTTTATTATTTTTTCAAAATTTACAAAGATTTAAACTGATTTATTTTTTCCTTTATTATCTATAAAATCACAATCATTACTTCCAAAACTATCATTTCGGTAATTTACCTATTGTATTCTCATATTTATATAAAAATATAACCAAGGGAATTTTTATACATTTTTTACAAATTTATTTAGTATTTTTAAAGCTAAATTGCATATAATTACAATATTAGCCTCTTTTAAAATTTAATTAAATTTATGTTCACAAGATTAGGTCTGGTATTTTTTAATAATTAATAATGTACTATAAATCATTTTATTACCCTTGATTTATTCACAAAAATTATCTTATTATTTTTATAAATTAAAATAGGGAAAAGTGAATATTTAAATTATAGTCAGATTGGCGTTCATTTACAGCCTAAATTAAACTCAACCCAGCCCAATTTCTATATAAATTACCCGAGCCAGGCCCTAAATACACCTACCCGACCCAGAACCAATTAAATCATGACCATTGAACTGAAAGATCAACGACCCGTATTGATTCTTGCCTTTTTAATCCTAAACCACCCCAACCCTAATCATTGCCCAGAATCTATCGTCTTAAGATCCTCTCCTCTTTCAAAAACTCTCAACCAAACCCTAGTCGTCAACCACCGACTTCCCATCTCCGGACATTTCCTGTCACCTCTTATCGTCTCTTAAGCCTTCAATGGCTTCTCTCATGCTACGGTTGTCTTCTCTAAGGTCTTCAAGGGCCCGGGGCCATGCAGACCTGCGTTTAGGGTTCATCTCCTGCCTATTCTTGGCTATTCCAGTGTGATTTCAAGCAGAATCGTTCTATATTTGACACGATCTTTGAGTTTCTGGACAAGTTTCTTCGTCTCATTATGGGTTCTTCTAATCCCTAATTTCTACCTATATCTCCTAGATCTATACAGATTTAGAATGATTTGAATTTGTTCCTGTAGTGTTTTACACTGTCCTTAAGGTTTTCTACAAGAATCATGCGGTTCCAAGTGTTTTTCATCTTCTTCTAAAACTAGGGTTTTTGGAACTTCTTTTAGAACCTTGTTTAACTGATTCTTCATGTTTTAACCTATATTTCTTGCATATCTTGACTGATTCTATGAGTTTTCTACATCTTTAACTCATCTATATTGAAAGCCCAAATTTTTAGGGGGTTCTTTGTTTGGTTTTGTGTATCAGCATGAATGGTCGGTTTTCATTTTTGAGTTTCTATGATTTTTTGTGATAATCTTTCCTTGATATGTTTCTACTCAGTTTCTTAGCCTAAATTTACACTGATTCCATGTGATTGTGTTCATCTTAACTTTTCAAAACTTACCTCTTTCTCATTGAATCAGTATTGTTTTACTCTAATGTTTGCTAGAGTTGTATGTCGACTCTTAACCATCTATGTCTTACTTTATTTATATGCAAAACATTGAGTCATGACTTTCTTTTAGTTGATTCTGATTTCCCTGTTTCTTAGTCTGATTTGAACACTTTCCCTTAAACCGTCAATTCCTACCCTATCTACTCAATTTGATTGATTTGTTTAAATTTTCCACATTGATTTTTGATTCTTACTCACTATCTCCATAATTAGAGTTTTCTAAACTTAGCCCTAATTGTTTACCCTATACTTACTGAATTTGAAATCTTTCCTTGTTGGTCGTACATTGATTTCTTTCCTTATTTGTTACTTGTCCTTACCGTTTGAACTAATTTCCTTAAATTATGGGAGTGCTTGTACTGATTTTGCTCTAATTGATTTTGAGTTCCATAATTACTATACTATTATGATTCATGCCTTATTTTACCTAGTTTTGAACTACTATACATACATACTCTCTCATTAACACAAAGACACGAACTCTTCGGTTCTGAACACACGCTTACACTCAAAAAGAAAATTCTTTCTTGCTTATTACTACTTGTGCTACTGTTAGCTTAGCCGGTTGAAGGCCAAGGCTATACTTTGAAGTCCTGCTTACTTTCTTTACTGCACTTTGTTTCTTTAACTAGTATGTTCTGATTAATTTTTCAGCATCAATAACAACATGCTTCTTTACTATTTCTTTCCTTCCATTTTTCCTTTTCTTTGTATTTAAATAGTTCCATTATTATTGCATGCTATGTTCTGCCCTTCTTTCTAAATAAATGCTTTTGTTATTTCTCATAGCTTGTGGACTTTGAATCCCTATCCCTAATGTAGTTAGTATCTGTGGTTGGTTTGGGGAATGATAGCATTGAACATTGTTGTTCATAACCCAAACTTGATCCTTTTGGGATCACAACCTCCATGTTTCCCGTATCTGTTGTGTGTTCTGGTTGATTTACAAGCATTTCAACACTTCCTATTGCTGTCCATGCCAAAATTTAACCTATGCGTAAGTGTATAGGCTCGTTTGCAATGGATTCTCAATCCCTTGCCCCCTTTTGTGAAGTTATTGATTCCCTGAAATGTTAATGGATGTCCCTCATCACCCTTTCCCTCACCCCTTAAAACTCTGTTACAGTACTCTTACTATCTTCTTAGAACTTAAGTTCTGCCCCCCTCATGTGAGCCTTGCCTTGGGACCCATGAGCTCCCTCTCAATTTGGACACATAAGGGCTGACATTTCTACACTGCACTCATCTCTATTCTGGTTGTGTAACTTGGGTGTGAGCACTGCTCGAGGTCCTATTGAGGCCCTTATGAAACTCTGATGCGCCCAGTTCTGAGAAAGGCTCTGAAATCATGGAATTCGCAAAGACACAGTTCTTTGCGTATCTCAGATAGGAAGTCAAATCAGGCTTTCCTATGGTTGTAGCTTTTTCTTTCTTTATTTCTTTTGTAATTTAGTATTTTGTTTGTAATAAGTTATAATAAACATTTGGGGTTGGCTAATGAAAAGGGTTGGGTGATCATGTATGCTCAAGGGTAGAAAGCATATCTATAGGACTGTTTTGAATTCTTTGTGTTCAAATCTGCATCTTAGACATCATGACTATAGGGTTTATGTAAATTTCTTCATGGTCAATGTACGCCTAGATAACCTGCCTATAAGATGTATTTAAATTCTACATACCACTTAGATATCATGTTTTAGGTTCTAAATGGCTGGAAAATAAGTGTCATGTTCGTAATGCTGAAATCAATAACATATAGAAATCATGCCTATATGGACTCTTAAATAAATTTGAGTCGTTTAATTCACACTCAATGTTAGATATCATATTTATAGGGTTTAAATCAGCAATAGTAGATACATCACCTGCTGAATCTGAAATTGGCCTAAAATCAGCCTTTTTTGAATTAGTTTTAAACAATCTAATTCACTTGCTTAACGAGGTTTAGCAAGCATACCTATAGGATCTTAAACAATTTGTTTTTACTATTTCACCGCGTTCTGAATTAAGTAGACATCATGCCTATAGGACCCCATCTAAACACTTAGGCAAGCCTTAGGTAATAACAACAATAAAGCTGAATTCGCCTTTGTTAATTAGTAATTGTTCCAACCAGCAGGCAGGCCTGGTTTGGGCTTCTTATCTGAGGTATCTGATAAATCTGGCTCTGAATCAAACTCCCCTCATCTTTAGGGTTTTAATCAGACCCTAAAAAGTATGTGTAAGTCATGTTAGTTATGTGTTTTTGTTCAAGGAGCTATATTTGAGCTTGTATCTGCTTATATGCTCCCCCAACATGCAGTATGTGTTTTGTATATCGCCTTAGATTTTTATACTTTGAAACCAATTTGTCTAACATCCCTTCCCTTTAGGAATAGTAGTCCTACATACCTCCAGGACTGATAGAAATGGGACGGGTAATAGCACGCAATAGTAATAGAGACCAATTCGCGCTTTAGTATCTTAAACGGGTGGGAAAGGATAGATATGGATATGATGATCGGTACTTTAATACCACGTGTAGTCCCTCTCTTGAGGAGTGATTACCGGGTATTGCATTGATGTGATCCATATTATGATTAAACCTAGGGCACACTTTCCCTTTCTTTCTTTGTCTTAATTTTTTTTAAATCAACCTTCATTAATTGCTATTACATACTTTGTTTATTCCCAAGCATTTGTGTATTAAAATTCCCTCTTACTTGAGTCTTATTTGTCTACTTGTCTATTTGCTAAATTCACACTAATTGTCTGGCTGGGAACCATACTAGTGGATCCTGAGGGATGCCTAACACCTTCCCCTTGGTATAATTTCAAAGCCCTTACCCTGTCTTTGGTTATCAAAGCACAGTTGTAATTGAACCCTATAAGGTGTCCTAATGCACCATAAATCATTAGGTGGCAACTCTTCGAAAATGCAAAACCCAGTTTCCAAAAGGAACGAGTTGCCCCATACCCAAAATGTCATAAACTCGATTTTCCCGCCCCGAGAAAGGAAAAAAGGGGGCACGACATCCACAACGGTGGGTCCCGGCCGAACTCGAATTAGGTGAATTAGTCTTATAGACAAACAAAGCAATTTAGACAAATAGATATTATGTTTAAAACAAGGGTTAAAGGGGTCCTAGGTTTTGTAGCCTATAGGATCACTTCTGTGCAATACTTGGTAATCGTCCCCAAGTTCGGGTGCTACACATAGGATTAGCGCACCGGTCATCATATGATTTGCTATGCAATTCCCTCCCGTTAGCGGTTATATAAGTGATTCTAATCAATCGTACTCTATGCATGCATTTCCCGTCCCTTACTTATGGTCCTGGAGGTGTTCAGGACTGTTAGTTAAGGTGGATCTAGACTCTCCTATAGTGCTTAAAAGAAGAAAAATCTAAGCGACAAGCAAAACAAATAGGATTGTCAGATAAAGGAACAGTTAAAGGCTCACATTTACCTCCACAAATAAACAAGCAACTGCACGTCTCAAACAACAGTATTTTAGACACTTTAAATGTCCTATAGCAGGATATCTAGGTGAGCACAAAGCAGAACATATGCAGCATTTTTATTAAAGCGAGGCAGAACGTACTTAATCAGTTTGCCTACTGATTTTAGGACTTGCTGAATCTGGGCATTTCAAAAAAAGTCAAACAGAGCACAGTTTTATAATTTTGAGATTTTGGCCGCACTACAGGCTTGCCTAGGCGGGGATCCGAGATGTCCTATGAACATGATATTTAATCGTTAGTCGGAACTGCAATAAACTAGTAAACAATTTTAAACAGGCAATTTGGTTCATTAGGACCTATAGGCATGTTGTCTAAGGGTTGAAAATAATCACAAACATTGCAGAACTAATTTTTAATAAGTTTGATATCTAAGTGTTGGGATTGATTTTATACTTATTTCCTATAGGCATGATTGCAACTTGAAGAAACAGATATTTTTATACGATTTGATTACAGGTATGATATCGATGTGAGTGCAATAAAAATCCTAGAACATGGTTTCTAATGCACATAGCATAATTCATGAACATAATTGTTGAGGGTGAGTTATTGACAACCTAGAGACAGGATTTCTAGCGCGAATGTGAACATGCATAAAAAATTTTAGAGTGAATAACATGATGAACTTATGAGCATGTCTTCTAATGCATACAATAACCTATAGGAATGGTTTCTAATCCATGTAGGTAATCATAACAGTCCTAAGAGCACGATTTCTACCCGATTTCCCGGAAAACTTATATAAAAGTCCCTCCCACTTTTACTAACATCCCCAATATCTGTTTTACAAGTGTTATTATTACAAACTAAAAATGAACGAGTTATAGAAATAATATTCCTAAACTATAGGGAGCCTAAATAGGACCAAAAAGTAAACCTAAAAAGACCAGGCCTTCAACCAAGTACGAACATGCCAATATCCTCATAGTGCACCCAATGGTATCCTGGTGTATCAAAGTTCCGAAGGGCCTTAGGGACCTCGAGAAATGCTCACACCAGAAAACTTTTAAAGAAACCTTTTGAGAGCAAGTTTCGGAGAGCTAGCTCCAGTGTGTCAAAGTTTAGAGGAGTCTCATAGAGTCCTAGGCAGTGCTCACACTGGAAGGGCAGGACCCTAGGTGTTCTAAGAATAAGAGTTAAAAATAGGAGATAGTTTTAAGACAATAATTTTTGGATTTTCAGGAGGTAAGGAGCAAACAGAGTCATTCAACACTTAGAAAATTCCAACAATCTATTAGTAGACAGAAACAAGACCACTTCAAGCAAAGTTTCAACATAGTTTACTGTTGTCACTAGGTGAGTACATGGACAGAAACTAAACAAAGGCATGGCATGCTTGGATCAATCAGACAATCATATAAAAAGGGGTAGCAGGGATTGCGAACAATGTTAGTCAGAAGTCTGTGAGAGGTGAACACTTTTAACATGATAGAAAAAACATGCTAGTGGAGAAGTAAATAGACGTAGGTCTAATTTAGATATGAGCAAGAATTTGACATGCTGAAAGCAGAAGCACATAGGCTTACTTAAAAAGAAGTAAACAGGATGAAAGCAGGACACACATTGGTTTAATTAAACATAAGTAGACAGGCTGGTTAGGAACAATAAACATAAAGCACAAAGAACTAATGAGGTAAAGTAGACATGCCGATAACAGGGCAAATAGTTAAATTGAATAGCAGTAAACATGCTAATTGGGAACATAAAGCACATGGATCTAATGTGATAAAAGTAGACACGCTGATACAGGATATGTAGTTTAATTGAATAGCAGTAAACATGCTAATTAGGGAAAACACACAGGTTTAGTAAAACGAAATAAATGACAGGCTGATTATAAGGAGACCACAGGTTTAATTGAATAGCAGTAGTGGAGGTATACCAGATAAGATATAACAATAGAAGAGTGAAGCAAATAGGGTCCAAAGGTCTAGCCTTGGCTTCCAGCCCTCTAGACAGTGCAACAAACAAAGAGTAGAAGATTGTGAGAGAGGAAGAGAGCAAGAACTTTGTGTGCCTTTCTATATCTGTGTATGTGTCAGTGTGTAAGTGAGTTTGTGTAGATGTTGTTTCTCCCTATCAAAAATCAGAATGATGGAAGGTTTATATAACATTCAACAAACTAAGTAAATAAGGCAAGGACAATTAACAACACATAAATAAAGTATGCAAATTAATTATTTAGTTAGTTAGGGCTAAACCTAATCAGTTAATAAGACAGAATCCAGGAAATATCACTTAAATTAGGGAGAATCTCATACGAAATCAGTCAGCAGGCAGGATTGAAGTTAAATAAGGTAAGAAATATGTCTAAAGACCATAGGTTAGACTAATTAATCTAAATAAGACAAGTAGTACCAATTAAAAGTAATAAATTAGGAAAATAGGTAAAATCGCAGGGAAGTACTGATTTTAACAGGAAAAATATAATTCGAACCCTAAGTAAAATCAGTCAATCTATTTTGATTGACAATAAAGGAAAAAAATTGAAGTGAACAATGACACAATTGAACGAACAAAGGACAAGAACATAGGTATGAAAGAGTCAGTAGAAAAATGATAGTCAGACACATTGGAACTTTAGAAATGTTTTTGCAAAAACGATACGAACAGAAACCCTAGATCTTAGAAAACATTAGGGTCGATTAATAATGAGAAAAATAGAAGATGTTTAAGGAAAAAACCATTGGAAATCGAAATTTTTTCTTATTCAAAGAGATATAAATAGCAAATAACAAGGAAGCAAAACCCTAATCCAGAGGGATACTAAAATCGATTAACAATGAAGAGAACAAGAGATATTTTAAAAGAAAATTACTGGATAAACTCAAATTCACTCCATATCTACGAAGATCTGAACTGATTCATGTTGAAAAGATGAGGTTTTTTAGAAAAAGGTGGGGTAAAGGAAAAATTTAACCGCTACGACAATACCAACGACACTCACAAACGGTGATGAACACAAGGTGGTGTTCATAAGGAGACGAAATCCCTGGTCAACTCTGAGTTGAACCTCTTCAAGGTTCCTTCAGAGAACATCAAGATTCAAATGACCAATAGAGGTAAGAGGCCCATATGAGCCAGAAATCACAAGGGAACCCCATGGAAGGGGTAAGAATAAAAAGGGTTT
The DNA here is from genome assembly GCA_026770625.1 of Nicotiana glauca. Classification (NCBI taxonomy): domain Eukaryota; kingdom Viridiplantae; phylum Streptophyta; class Magnoliopsida; order Solanales; family Solanaceae; genus Nicotiana; species Nicotiana glauca. The sequence continues at coordinate 30,044 of MU722728.1, forward strand.
GGGGCAATTTTAGGTGACGATGCTAGGGTTAAGGTTAGTTTCAGAGAGAAGCAGAGAAGAAGACAGATACAAGGGCGGCTGTCTTCACAGAATCGCTAGGGTTAGAGGGTCGTTTTGGTTAAAAAAGGAAAGGGGAATTGTGGACCATTGATCTAAGAGATCAACGACCATGATTAGAAGGGGTTTGGGTCGGGTAGAGGTCATTTGGTTTTGGGCTGGGGTGATTTGGGCTTAGGTTAGTTTAAATTAGGCTGGGTGGGGAGATCCGATTTTGGATATAACTAAGGGGCTATTTGTTAAATACCCAATTTATTAATAAAGTAAATTTAAAAAATAGCTAATTAAGTGATAAAAAATAATTTGTATGTATGAAGGTGATTTAAAATAATTACTTATTATTGTAAAAATATAAAAAGTTATTTTCTGTATAGGTAATGTAATTATGCATATGAATGAGCTATTATTGTAAAATATGCAATTATGGTCTTAAAATGAAACTGTAATTGTAGAAAAATGCCATTAAAAATATTTGAACTCTTATAGGAGTATAAATAATGAATTTAGATGACTAAATTATTGTAAAGTAATATGAGGGATAATTATTGAATATTTTTATAATTTAAAATGCAAAAATAAATTAGTTTAAGGCCTTTTTTAAAAAATTATAGAAAAATTGTAAAAATGCTTGTGCATGTTTGTAAATGCATGTACAATATTTTCAAAGTATTTATGCATATTTAAAAACATATGAGGTAAAAATTTGGTATCAACACTGGTTACCCCAGCGTTTCCACAAGTCAAAAGTTCAATATGTTTTCCCCATATAACACCGGAGGCCTCCGAGACCCCATCCAAACATACCAACAAGTCCTAAAAGACTCTACGAACTTAGTTGAGGCATCAAATCACATAAAAAAACATCAAAAACTCGAATTTCACCCCAATTCAAGCCTAACAAAACTAATGGATTTCGAACTTCTACAATTGATGTCGAAACCTATCAAACTAACTCTGATTCAGCTCAAATTTTGCACACAAGTTATAAATGACACAATAAAACATATTCAACTTCTAAAATTCAAGCTCGTTAACAACAAAGTCACCTCTCGGTCAAACATCTCAACTTTCCAGACTTCAACATTTCCAATTTACGCCAATTCAAGCGAAAATCACCTCGGACCTCCGTTGCCTCAAATTTAGATCCTTTTGTTTGAACAAGTGCTGAAATCTTCGATGATCTGCAGATACCTCACAAAACACAGTGTAGAGATAATGTCTCGGAATCTTCAATGCCTGAATGATGGCTGCCAACTCTAAATCATGAACGGGGTAGTTCTTCTCATGAGGCTTCAACTGAAGTGAAGCATAAGAAATCACTCTACCCTCCTACATGAATACACACCCAATACCAATTCGAGAAGCATCAAAATACATTGTACAAGAACCTGATGCTGAAGGTAAAACTGAAACTAGAGTTGTGGTAAAGGAAGTCTTATGCTTCTGAAAGCACTCCGCAGACTCATCAGAACACCTGAATAGGGTAACCTTCCATGTCAACATGGTCAAAGGTACTATAAAGGAGGATAAACCCTCCACGAAGAACCAATAATATCTGGCCAAACCAAGAAAGCTCTGAATCTCAGTAGCTAAAGACGGTCTGATCAAACTTCGAACTGCCTCAATCTACCTTGGATCCACCTTGATCCCCTTACTGGACACCATGTTCCCCATGAACGCCACTGAATTGAGCCAAAACTTACACTTGGAGAACTTAGCATAAAACTTCTTATCCATCAACGTCTGTACTACAATCTTAGGATGTTTTGCATGCTCTACCTAGCTACGTGAGTACACAAGGATATCATAAATAAATACTATGACAAACGAATCAATATATTAATTGAATACGTTGTCATCATATGCATGAATGATGATGGGGCATTGGTAAGCTCACAAGACATGACAAGGAAATTGTAGTGACCATAACGGGTCCTGAATGTTGTTTTTAGAATGTCAGAGTCACGAATCCTCAAGTGGTGATACCCATGCCTCAAATCAATATTAGAGAACACTCTAGCTCCATGAAGCTGGTCAAATAAGTCATCAATGTGTGGAAAATGATACTTGTTCTTAATTGTAACTTTGTTCAACTATCTATAGTCAATTCACATCCGCATAGTATCATACTTCTTCTTTACGAACATAACTAGTTCACCCCAATAAGACACACTAGGCCTAATGAACCCCTTATCAAGAAGCTCTTAAAGTTGCTCTTTCAATTCCTTCAACCCTGTTGTTACCATACGATACGAAGAAATAGAAATGGGTTCAGTGCCTGGCACCAAGCCATTACCAAATTCAATTTCCTTGTAAGGTGACATGCCCGATAGTTCTGTAAGAAACACATTGAAAGTCTCTCATTACCGGAACAGAATCAATGGTCGGAGTATCATCACCAACATCTCTTACAAAAGCCAAATATGACAAACACCCCTTCGCAACCATCTATTGAGCCTTTAGATATGAAATCACCCTACTAGGAACATAGTCAAGAGAAACTCTCCACTCGATAAAAGTTAACCTCGGCATCGCTAACTTCATGTTCTTAGCATGACAACCTGAATAACATGACATGGGGACAACTGATCCATACCCAGAATTATGTCAAAATCAACAAAACTACACAATAAGAGATGAACAATCATGTCCAATCCCCTAATGGTCAAAACACACGACCGATACACACGGTCTACAACAACACAATTGTCCACCTACATAAATACATGAACATGTGAATTTAAAGACTCGCATGGCATGTCAAAATAATGAAAAAAATATGATGATACATATGAATATGTAGAACCAGGGTCAACTAATATGAAAGCATTCCTGTGGCATATTGAGACAATACCTATGATCACTGCATCTGAAGCAACAACCTCTGGCTTGGAAGGGAAAGCATAACATTGAGCCTGACAGCCACCTCATCGGCCTCCCCCTCTAGAGTGACCTCTAGCTACCTGAGCCTCACACCAAGCTAGCTGACTGGGTGGTGAAGTAACTGGTGCGAAAGTCATAACATGACCCTGCTGCTAAGTTATACCTCTTAAGAAATGGGGGAAATACCTCCTCACATGTCCAAACTCACAACACTCATAGCAACTCCATTCCGTCAATGGTGGTAGAGACTGAATCGGACCTTGAGAACCAAAATAGCTACTAAAAAGCCTTAGTACGGATGAAACCCGAACTGATGGAGCACAGGATGAACTCTGAGCGAGGAGGGCATTGAGAGATGACCGACGCGGATGAGCACCATATGAACCATGCCTAGCTAATGCGCCGTGATGAACCAAGCCATCTGAGCGGTCGTATATAGGAGAACCCCATTGTGGTGGGACTGTCCTTCAGAAGAAATACCTTTGAAACTACCCAAAACACAAGGCCTTTTAGCCTCCCTTTCCTTATGCTCCTGACTATGAACCTTCTCTTAACGCCTAGCAATATCAACCACCTCATCGAACCAAGCACCAGACGCAATATCCTTAGACATGACTAGCGCAGTCCATAGTTAAGGCCATCAATGAACCTCCTAATCATGACCCTCTCAGTTGTAACCAAACAAATCGCTTGACGAGCCAACTCCAAAAATCTCATATTATACTGGTGTTGGCCCATGTTCAGATGAAGTTTTGATAATTGACAAAATGAACTCAGTCATGGACCAGGTCCATCATGTGAGACACAGTGGTTATCTACCTATACGTGTGAGATGCATGTAAAGAAGATAAGTTTCAAGGATCAACAATAATATCATCTGAACTGATCTAAAAGGTTGCATAAAGGATAAGGAAATGAAATCTCCTTATGTGAAGAGAACTAAATCCAGATCAAGAATAAGGGTTGGAGTTTGTACTGTTCTAGGACTCGAATTCGATGAAGGATCAGCAATTGAGTCTCAATCAAATTCTGATTACTAACGCTTTAAATAACTATTATTGTTCTCTTTTATAGGTATTGCACATACACAGAAGTTAAACTAAATTGAGAGAAAAAGAGCTAGGAAATTTTGTAAGCAATTTATGTATGATTCAAGTGTGCATTCCTAAAGCTACATGAACCAGATTGAAGAACCAATTCTATTGTGTTTATTCTTATTGTAGTTCAATTGTAGTAGGTGTTTCATATTATACCTTTCCATCTTTCATAGAAGCAATTCTATTAGGTACTTTGAGTATTCAAGTTAGAGTTAACTTGAAGGTGTCGCAACAGTTGAGGTGTGCCACACTGGGATTAGAGTTTAATCCTTAGGTTTACAAGAGTTTTGTAAATGCTGTTTTGGCTCAGTAATTTTAGTGAAAGTTTGGTAAAATCCTACTACGTAGTAGATCGTGGATTTTTTATCTTTTGAGCCAGGTGTTTTCCACGTAAAAATCTTTGTGTTCCTTATTTTATGCACTCTTATTCCGCAAACAGTATTAGTAAGTACATCTAGAAGAACTAGGTTCTTCTAGTGCAAAAATTAGGTACCACACAAATCACCCCCCCACCCACCCTCTTGTGTGGTATTGACGTGTAGAACATCAATTGGTATCAGAGCAGGTTATCCTTAAAGAGGCTAACACCTTAGGAGAAGATCAACAATGAGTGCACCACCTGGGAACTGGGAAAGGCAATCCACTGCCAGGCCTCCACTTTTCAATGGTCAGTACTATTATTGGTGGAAGAACAGAATGAGCGATCACATTATAGGGGAAGATTATGAACTCTGGGACATAGTCACTAATGGTCCCCTAGCAACCACAAAGAAGAATGCTTAAGGAATTGATGTGCCAAAGACAAGGGCTGACTGTACTGCTGAGGACCTGAGGAAGTGGGAGAAAAATGCCAAAGCTAAGAAATGGCTTGTATGTGTAATAGGACCAGATAAGTACAGTAGAATCCAAAGTTGTACAACTTCTAAGGAAATATGGGACACTCTGCAAGTGGCCCATGAAGGAACACCTCAAGTGAAAAGATCAAGAGGAACACTTTTGTATTCTCAATATGAAAATTTTACTATGAAGGAAGGAGAAACTATCCAGGAGATGTATACTAGATTCACTACTTTGACAAATGAACTTGAGTCTCTTGGAAGGATTATCCTTGAAGAAGACAAGGTTGAGAAAATTCTAATAAGGGTTCTGCCAGTCACATGGGAAAGCAAAATCACTGCTATTCAGGAATCCAAGAATATTTCTACCCTTAGACTGGATGAAATGAATGGAAATTTGACTACTTATGAAATGAGAAGGCAAACCATGAAGATGGATACCCCCAAGAAGGAGAGAAGCTTAGCTCTCAAAATTGCTGAAGTTGCAGATCTGGAAGATAATCAAGTGGCTATGATCACTAGGGATTTCAGAAAGTACCTGATGAGAGGAAAGAGTTCTTCTAGAGGTACAACCTTCAACAAAACAAGAGCTCCGGAGAAACGGACCAATGAGGGTTGCTATAAGTGTTGTAAGACTGATCACGTGATCAAGAACTGCCCTCAATGGGAAATTGAGTGGAAGAAAGAAAGAGTTGAACGAAGGAATAGGAAGAATGAATAGGTTCAACCTAAAAGAAACAAAGGTTCAACCAAGGCTATGGTTGCTGCTTGGGGAGAAACCTCTGACGAAGACTCAAAAGATGAAACTAAAGAGGAGCAAGCACTGATGGCCATCGGAGAATCAGATGATGAACAAGAGGTAAGTATTCTTCATCTTAAAGACAAGATTAAATTTCTGTCTAAAGAAAAATTGGCTGAGCTATTACTAGAATTCATTGACGAGTCTGAAATAATTAACAATGAGAAGGAAGTTCTATCTAAAGAATGTGTGATCCTAAAAGAAAAATGTAAAAGTCTAGAGTCTAGGGCAAATGAGAGTGACAATACAAATTCTGAGTTGAAGAACCAGGTTCTTGAACTTGATAACAGTGTCCTAGAACTAAGGTCTGAAAATTTAAGATTGAAACTAGGAACTGGAAAGAAGAAAGATGATCAAATACATCTCATTCTAGAAGAAAACCTAGGAAAGATGAAGGATGAATTGTATAATAAGGATGAACTAATTAATGTCCTAAAAGAAGACCTAGGAAAGGTGAAACATGAATTAGACAGAACTTGCAAATGGCACAAGGCCTCTGATGCACTCTCCTGGTTGCAAGAGCATCACAGTAGCAACAAGAGAGGACTTGGCTATGGGACTCAAGCTCCAAAATGGGACCCTAAAAGCAAGTACCTCACACTTCCTGAGAATAAAATTTGCACACACTATGGCAAGACTAGCCATTACAAAAACGAATGCAATGCAAAAGAAAAGGCCAGTCAAAAGAACAAAGCTTTTGTCCAAGAAAAACACGAGCTGCCTGGTTGGGCAAGAAAGAATCTGATTCATCCCTTTGCCCATAGAAAGGGACCCAAACTAGTTTGGGTTCCTAAGACTAACCCCTGATTTCCTTTTGCAGGTCCAAGTGAAAGGGAGGAGCCAAATATGGTATATGGATAGTGGCTGCTCAAAACATATGACTGGAAACAAGGACCAGTTCCTTTCACTTGAGAACTTAAAAGGAGGTAATATCTCCTTTGGTAATGGAAAGAAAGGTGAGATCATTGGGGTTGGTAAAGTAAGGAAAACAGATTCTCATTCCATAGAGAATGTCTACCTGATAGATGGCTTGAAATATAGCTTAATAAGTGTGTCACAGTTGTGTGACAGAGGTAATCTTGTGGCTTTCACCTCTACTAAATGCTTTGTGATTAACCTTACAACTAACAAGATTGTTTTGCAAGGAAAAAGAGTTAATAATATTTACATTGTAGATTTGTCAACTCTTTAAGAAAATGAACTCACTTGCTTAAGTGTGTTAGTTAATGATCCCCTCCTGTGGCACAAAAGACTTGGTCATGCCCGTCTAAATCAGCTAAACAAATTAGTCTGCAATGACTTGGTGATAGGGTTACCAAATATCAAGTTCAAGTAAGATAAAGTTTGTAAGGCATGTGCAAGGGGGAAGCAATTAAGGTCATCCTTAAAATCCAAGAAAATGGTAAGTACGTCCAAGATGTTGGTACTGGTTCATATGGATCTTTGTGGTCCAATGAGAACCATGAGCAGAGGTGGAAAGAAATATGTAATGGTACTTGTTGATGATTATTCTAGATTTACCTGGGTACTATTTCTGACATCTAAAGATAATGCATTTGAAATGTTTACTGCTTTTGTTAGAAAAACTCATAAACAATTAGGAAATCAACTTTCATCCATTAGGTTTGATCATGGAACTGAATTTGAAAATGCAAAGTTTGCTGCGTTCTGTGGTGAAAATGGTATAGATCATAATTTCTCTGCCCCTAGGATCCCTCAGCAAAATGGAGTAGTTGAAAGAAAGAATAAAACTCTGGAGGATATGGCTAGAACCATGCTACTTTCTAGTAAACTACTCACAGTTTCTGGACAGAGGCTGGAAACACTGCATGCTACATAATCAATAGATGCATGACTAGACCTCTTGTTGGGAAAACTCCCTATGAGTTACTTAAAGGAAGAAAACCAAACATATCCCATCTTAGGGCATTTGGTTGCAAGTGCTATATGCACAATAATGGAAAAGACTCCCTAGAAAAATTTGATCCCAGAAGTGATAAGTGAGTATTCTTGGGATATTCTTCACATATAAAAGCTTATAAGGTGTTTAATAAAAGAACTCTATTTGTAGAAGAAAGTGTGCATGTAGTATTTGATGAAACTAACATTCTTTCTGAGAGACAGGAACATGAAGATGAAGCCATTGGATTGGTCAAAGACTTGGCTGAAGCATCAGCTCAAGTCAAAGTGACACCAACAGAAGAAAAATGTGATAGAACAGGTTCTTCCATACAGGGCAACCTGATAGGGGGAAGAAATCAAAGAGGAATTGAAATAAACTTCTTGAAGGAACCTGTTCATGAACCTGTTTCTCAGCAAAGGGCTGGAACATCTAGCAGAAACCAGTTGGCTGTGAAACCTCAAAAGTATCAAAGTTCTCATCCCATTGAGAACATTCTCATTGATCCAACATCTGGAGTCAAAACCATATCACAATTAAAGAATCTGTGTGCTTTTGATATTTTTTTATCTATCATTGAACCTAAAAATATTGTTGAGGCTTTGCAGGATGCATATTAGGTGAATGCAATGCAGTATGAGCTAAACCAGTTTGAAAGAAGTCAAGTTTGGCACCTAGTTCCAAGACCCAAGGGCAGATCAGTCATTGGTACTAAATGGGCCTTTAGGAATAGACTTGATGAAGATGGAACTATTACAAGGAACAAGGCAAGGTTGGTGGTCCAAGGTTACAGCCAGAGGAAGGAATAGACTATGATGAGTCTTTTGCCCCAGTTGCAAGACTAGAGGCCATCAGACTTCTCATAGCCATTGCAGCACATATGGAATTCACTCTTCATAAAATGGATGTCCAAAGTGCCTTCCTGAATGGCTACTTAAAAGAAGAAGTGTTTGTGAGACAACCCCCAGGGTTTGAAAGTAAAGAATATCCTGAGCATGTGTACAAGCTGGACAAGGCTCTCTATGGACTCAAACAGGCACCAAGAGCATGGTATGAAAAATTGTCTAAATTCCTACTGGAGCATTGTTACAAGAGAGGTAAAATAGATAGTACCTTATTCTTAAGGGAAAAAGGTAAGGACCTTCTTGTTGTGCAAATCTATGTTGATGACATAATCTTTGGGGCCATCACTGACAAGCTAAGAAAAGACTTTGCAAAACTAATAGGAAGTGAGTTTGAAATGAGCATGATGGGTGAGATTAACTTCTTATTAGGGTTGCAGATCAAACAAAGTCAAAATGGAACCATGATTCATCAGCAGAAGTATACAAAAGAACTAATCAAAAAGTTTAAACTGGAGGATTCCAAAGAAATGGACACGCCCATTGCAACTGTCACTAAATTAGATATTGATGAAACTGGTTCATCAGTTGATCAAAAGTTGTATAGGGGTATGATTGGTTCGCTCTTGTATATTACTGCTAGTAGACCTGACATTGTTTTCAGTGTAGGGCTGTGTGCTCATTTTCAGGAAAATTCAAAAGAGTCTCACTTGACTGCTGTCAAGAGGATATTAAGATATCTGAAAGGCACTACTGAGTTGTGTCTTTGGTACCCTAAAGGTAGTAATTTCAATCTAGTAGGATATACTGATGCTGACTATGCAGGTTTCCCAATGGATAGAAAAAGTACCTCAGGTATGGCATACTTCTTTTGTTCATGTCTTGTATCATGTGCTACCAAGAAGCAAAATTCAGTAGCCTTATCTACTGCTGAAGCTGAATATGTGGTTGCAGCTTCTTATTGTGCTCAATTACAATGGATTAAACAACAGTTGGTAGATTTTGGAATTGAAGTGGTATGCATACCAATATTTTATGATAACACTAGTGCTATAAGTATGACAAAGAACCATGTTCATCATAAAAGGACCAAGCACATAGATGTTAGACACCACTTCTTGAGAGATAATTATGAGAAAGGATTAATCTCAATAGAATTCTGTTCTACTGATAAATAAATAGCTGACATCTTCACTAAAACACTGAATAGGGAAAGCATTGAAAGGAACAGGTTGGAATTAGGGATGATTAAGATCACCTAAAAAGGAACCAGTTCAGAATGCAATGAAAAAAAAATGAAAAAAAATTCTTTTGGTTAGAAGTTCTGACGTAATGTCAATATCTAGGCTAATTCTTACTCAGTCTCATACTCTAATCAGTATACTCCTGTGACATGTGTTTATATTAACTCACTGATCTCTTACAAATTTTTTTTCTATTCTGATATTTGAGGCATAATCAAGTGAAGTTCTACTTGAAGAACCTAGTTCATCAGCATATGCTCATGAGAAAGTTCAGGTATGTTTCTATACTTTGCACAATTAGAAAGATTAATTTTCCAATCATGAACAGAAATCCTATTTGCACCAAACTCCAAAAAATTATATCCGTTGAGCACTTAACCAGTTTCATTCTCCTAGAATTCTAAGGAAAACAGGATGCTTTCCTAAAAACTAGCGTCACCTATTAATCACTAAGAGATCAGAGTTCTAAAGTGATTACACTCCTGATTGACTACTGCAAGAAGGTTGTCGTTACTACATTTAATCATAATCTTCTTTAAATACACTCCACATACTCCTTTGTAGTCCATAACCGTCATTAATCTCTCCCAAGTTCTAATCATCCTCTCTCTCTCCAAAATTCAAAAAATTCTCCAACAATCCTTCACCATGACAAACCCTCAAGATAACCCTGAAACTCCCCCACCAGTGTCTCCCTCAAACACATCCTCATCTACACCCCTAGTGACAACCCCAAACTTAAGTTTTGCCGGCAGAAAATGTTGGCAAGGAAAACTGTTGCTACTGGTTCTCTGAGAACAGCCCTAAATGAAAAGTTGAGAGCTAGCCAGAAGAATGTCACGACCCAAACCCCGGTCCAAGCGCTATAATACTGCGGCGTGCAGTCCGATCCATATATATATAACACTGCGACGTGCAGTCCGATCCATATATATATCATATATATAATACTGTGGCGTGCAGTCCGATCCAATACATGTATATGTATATACTGCTGCGGCGTGCAGCCCAATCCGGTATATATCAAATACCTCGCTACGGGTCCTCAACCCCTCTCAGTCAATATAGACTTGGCCTCTCTGGCCCACTCAGCTAAAGCAGGGTATTCAACCCTAGGTATTTCTCATTTAGAGTGCAATTTGCTAATACCGTTTCATATTATGTTTTATAGTTAAGAATACGACTGAGAGTATGTGTTCAATAGGTATAGGGGTCATTTAGCTCCACAGGCTACCCTAAGGTTCTATAGATCAGCACAAGGCCCCAAACATGGCAACTAGCCCAAATATTCGGATATAAGCTCAGTCGCAGTCAATAAGTACAATAAACCATCAATCGGGATGGACTAAGTCCGAATCCCCGTTCACCATATCACCACGCTCATCACATGACGCGTGTTTCATCTCAACATAGCACCGTATAGTGCAATTACGGGGTTTCAAACCCTCAGTATATCATTCATGACTACCACTCACCTTGAACCGGCCACAATCCTAGCTTGCCTTGCGCTTCCCTCGCAAATCGACCTCCTCGATTGCCAAATCTGATGATCCTCCTACGAAGCCTCCTCAAAATCGCCCAAAATTGCCTTAGCTCACACCCCAAATTGATTTTTACACTTCTGAAAATCGAATACACTGATCTCATTTAACCCTTCTGTGATTTTTGCTTCTGCGATCCATTGACCGCTTCTGCGGTCCCGCTTTTGCGGTAAAACAACCGCTTTTGCGGTTTCACTTAAGCCCCTTAGAATCCACTTTTGTGAATATCAAACCGCTTCGGCGGTTTTGCCTATGCGGTCCAGTGACCGCTTCTGCGATCTCACTCACTTTCCCCAAGATCGCTTCTGCGGACACGAATCCGCTTCTGCGGAGACCGCTTCAGCGGAACAAGGTCCGCTTCTGCGGAAACACCCCAGGCCACCTCTGGCCGCTTTTGCGATCAAAGAGCCGCATCTGCGGAACCGCTCCTGCGGTCCTTTTTCCGCAGATGCGGAAATAACAGAAGCTTAAAAATTGCAGACCTGATGCAATACTTCAAAATTCCCGTTTAACCATTCGAAACCATCTCGAGGCCCCCGGGACCTCAACCAAAAGCACAAACATGATCTATTACTTCATTCAAACTTGCTCGAATCATCAAAACGCTAACGTTAACATCAAAATCCTCAATTATGATCAAATTAAAGTCCAAATTTCTTAAAAACTTCCGAATTGCATATTCGATCAAAAACCCGACCTAAACACCTTTGAATGACCTAAAACGTTTCACGCATATCCAAAATCACCTAACGGAGCTACTACAACTCTCAGAATTCCATTCTGACTTCCGAATCAAAATCTCACCTATCAACCGGATTCTGCTAAAATTCCAACTTCGCCAATTCGAGCCTATCTACACCGGATTTCCAAATTCAATTCCGATCGCTCCCCTAAGTCATAAATAACCTCCCAAAACCAACCGAACCATCGGAATTCGCATCCGAGCCCTCTAACCACATAGTCAACTTCAGGTTGACTTTCGTGAAACAAACTCCATTCTAAGAGGCTATATGCCTTATTTTCAACTAGAATCGACCCAAATTCACCCGATAGACTCTACTACTGATATAGAAACATGAAGCAACACAATAAAGGGAAACTGGGTGGTAACTCTCGTGACGACGGACAGGGTCGTCACATTCTCCCCAACTAAAACAAACGCTCGTCCTCGAGTGGGTCAAGAAACATACTTGGAGTCTCAAATAGGTGGGGATATCTACTCCGCATCTCCTGCTCGGTCTCCCACGTAGCCTCCTCCGCGGGCCAGCCTCTCCACTGCACCTTTACTGAAGCAATATCCTTGGATCTCAACCTCCGAACCTGTCGACCCAAAATAGCCACCGACTCCACATCATAAGATAAATCATCATCCAGCTGAACCGTGCTGAAGTCTAACACATGAGACGGATCCCCAACATACTTCCGGAGCATAGACACATGGAATATCGGATGCACGCTGGACAAGATGGGTGGCAAAGCTAGCTCATATGCC
>MU722728.1:62915-99256 GCA_026770625.1 Nicotiana glauca
CAAGGGAATAGTTTTCAAGCATTGCAAACAGGAGCCCACCTGGATAACAAGGGAATAGTTTTCAACGCCAGCAAGCAGAAGCCCACCTGGATAACAAGGGAATGCTTTCCAAAGCTAGCAAGCAGGAGCCCACCTGGATAACAAGGGAATGCTTTCCAAAGCTAGCAAGCAGGAGCCCACCTGAAAAATAAGGGAATACATTTCAAACGCAGTAGTCAGGCACCCATCTGAACAACAAGGAAAGTATAATGCAAGTCTCATCTTTCAAGTTTAATATTTGGCAACACAACGCGCCCAGTTATCAAACTGGGGCAGAAAATTTTCTTTGTTTTGCATGTTTGTTGCAAGCAGGAGCCCACCTGAAGAATAAGGGAATATTTTTCAAAGTCAGCAAGCAGGAGCCCACCTGAAGAACAAGAGAATATCTTTCAAAATTCAACAAACAGGAGCCCGCCTGGAGAATAAGGGAATATCTTTCAAAAGTCAGCAAGCAGGAGCCCACCTGAAGAACAAGGGAATATCTTTTCAAATGCACCAAGGAGGCACCCACCTGGAAAACAAGGGAAGTACAATCCAAATTTTAGCCTTTAAAATTTTAATGTCTGATAACATGATACGCCCAGTCAACAGACTGGGGTAGAAAAATCTTCTTTGTTTGTCTATTTTGTTGCAATCAGGCACCCACCTGGAGAACAAGGGAATACTTTTCAAGCATTGCAAGCAGGAGCCCACCTGGAAAACAAAGAAATATTTTTCAAGCAAGATCCCACCTGCAAAACAAGGGAATACTTTTCCAAGCATCGCTAACAGGAGCCTACCTGGAAAATAAAGGAATACACTTTTCCAACAATCGCAAGCAGGAGCCCACCTGAAGAATGGACACATATTTCAAATTATAGTAATCAAGCAATATCAGGAGGAATGGCAAAACATCGCCAAGGCAACAACAAGAATTCCATTGGAAGAACACAAGATACAAGTTCAAGGCAACAAGAGCAAGTTTGGAGATATAGATAGGATCTTTTGTAATTCCTAGATCATAGCTTAGGCTAGTTTCTTTTTATCTTGACGGTGTAATAAGGAGGTCAGCGAGCAGTAACAGCAGCAACAGCAGTGAAATCGCAGCTCCTGGCAGTCCCAGCTACCAGACATTCCTGAACTACACTGACTTGATTCTTGTTTAGCCCGGGATATGTAGGCAACCTCTGAAGCAGGGTGGGGTCAAGCTTTTCAAAAATGCTTCACACGGAATATTCAAACGGGCAAAAATCGCTCGTATTTGCTCACTTATCTTTGCCCGAAAACTTTTCATATTTCCGAGCAAAGAGGGGTAGCTGTGAGCACGTGATTTTTGCTCTATATATGAATTATTCCCAAATTCAAACAAAATAACTCTTCTTTCATTATTTTACACCTTTGTGAATTTTGTGTTATTTTTTGCTAATTGTTTGCATTTTATTTGTGCATTTTAATTCATTTGAAAAATATAAAAAATACGTTTGGCATTTGCGTTTAGGATTTAAATTCATATTTTAAAATTATTTAGTGGTTAAGTTGTTTTTAGAATAAAATTTAAAGAAAAAACAAATTATTCATTTTGCATTTTTAATTGTCAATTGTTGAATTTGTCATAATTTTACTTTTAAATAGGATTTAATCAATTTTGTAGGAGTTAATTAGTAAATTAGGTTTGAATTTTTATATAAAATCAGAAAATACAATATGAAATGCAAAAACAAATAGCAAAAACAAATCAAATAAATGAGAATAAGAAAAAGAAATAAAAATGAAAGAGGGTCTTAATGAAGAATTAAACTGGGCCACTTCTACCCAAGCCCAAATGCTCAAATCGCCCCACTTCAAGCCCAAATATGCACCCCCTACCGGGTCCAGAGAAATTGCCTTTGAGACCAACGAAACGACGTAGTATAGGAAGCATACTACGTCGTTTTGAGTTATAAATTCCAAATTAAATCCAGGCCATCCATCCACTCTCATCCAACGGCCGTGGTCCCATCTCAATTATTAAATAAAATTGTCCATAAACCCTAAAGACATTTGTGTCTTCCTCGTACACTCCCCTGTAGTGTCGGTCAAACATCACCACCCTCCGTCTTAACGCCGCCGCCGGCGGCCAATATCCAAATTGCCTCAAATTTTCACATGTTCTTCTCTTCACTCCCCTCTCCCCGAATCCACCCTTAGTTCGTCCCAAATCCTACCCAATCTCCCAAAATCCACCAAACCCTAGGCGCCGCCACCATCGTGCACGGCGCCGCCACCGTGCACGGCGCCGCCGCCACCCTAAACCCTCCAAATCGATATCATATGACCTCCACACTCCCCTCATGATGAATCTACTATCAGTAATGTTCAAATCTTACCAGAGCTAATCGAATTTTAAATCTAAGAAGCGGCGGAACCCTAGGACTTCATAGGTGAGTTTTTCTTTGCTTTTCTTCATTAGTTTCTCCTCCATGACCGCTATTTCTTCATGATTAATCAATTTAGGTTTTGTTTTTATTTTTGTTTAACAATGCCGCCTAGAATCAATAGTTGAATTTGTTTCTGTTCTTGTCTGTTCATCTTCATGTTTGTTTGAGTTCTAATTCACTGAAAATTAATAAGCATGAATTTGTTCTTTAATTTTTTGCCATTAGTTTAGGCTTAATTCTTGTCCCGTATTCTGCCTGGATTTTCTGTTGATGGATTTTGACTTTGGCTTGAATTATTGATAAGTTGCCCCAGTTTAATTTTATTTGAATTACTGGATCGTTTTTAGTCAGATTAACCATCTAAATTCAGGTTAAATTTGATTTTTAGTTGTTGATTTCCCTTCTCCTAGTCCAATACTTGGTTTCTGAAACTTCAAATGTTCATTGGTTTGAGTTCGAGAAATTTTGGGTTTGTTTAAACTAGTTTGGATGGTTTTCTGGATTTGCCGAAGTATGCTGGTGCATTTTGAGTTTGTCTAAGTGCATTTCGAGTGATTTATAGTTGATTTTTTGGGTTTGCGTGGTTTCAAATTTTTCTGGGCTGTTGAACTAATTTTTGGGCTATCGTTGAGTTCTGCCTATTATTGCTGTTGCTGATCTCTTCTTCCCCTTCCATTGTAAACTGATTTCCAGGTACACAGCTTGATTTTGATAATTGTGAGCTGAATATGAAGGATGAACCTGTAATCAATGCATGAGATCTAATCTGATTCAGTTTTTAATTTATGTATTTAACCATTTGGTTCATTAGTGATATTTAGACCCTCCTTGTAGTTATATTGTTTGGATTGAAGTTGGTTTTGTAATAAATGGAATGCAGTACTCAAACATGTAACAAACTCTTCTTATGCTGAGAACTAGTGCTCTTAACTTCATATAATGGTGTATGTTAGCTGTATGTTGATTTCCAGTCAGTTATTTCAGAAGTTTGTTAAAAAGGTGACTTAGAAACATGGGAGAGCTTTTGGTATTTTGTTTCATTTGCATTCAATGATTAATCAGCACTTGGCTGAGTTGTTTTGAACCGATTTGATATCCAATGAGAAGAAGGCTTCGAATTAAGAGATAACCGATTGTTTGAGCTTATCTGTTAATTAGGTAGAAGAACATTTGTGAATTATAAGTGTAATCTGGATATTGAAATTGAATTTGAATACTGATTTGGTGTAATTGTCTCGAATTATAATCCTGATTTGGCGTACTTGTCTCCTCGGGCAAATCTGAGTGTTATCAATAATGGAATATGGTGGTCAATTAATCAATTTGCCATAAATTCAGCATGTTGATATGTTAAGATTCAATTTAGTTCCATGATCAGTATTAGACCTTTGTCATCATTCAATCCTTGTTTTTGGGCCCAAACGTGAGGCCCAGGCACTGCATTAGTAAATTGAATAACGTCTTTTGGGCCTGAGTCTGCAGCAACAGGCCCAAGTTGTCCAGTCCTTTGTTTGAAAATGAATTGGCTAAGATCTGTTTCATTCCTTTCATAAATTGCTGGGCTGGGGCGAATTTTATTAGAATCATAGGAATTCAGCCTTTTAGATATATTAAATAATTAGGCTTTCTTTTGTTTATTATAGAGACAAAACCAAGTAGAAAATCATAGCCACTTTAGGATTAACCTTTAAATAAAAATGATGAGACAAGCCTCGCTAAATAAAAATGCAAAATTGTGGGGCCCTCATTAAATGTCATATAAAGATACTTAGAATTTATGAAGACCGTTTAGCGAATTTCACGGTCTTCTCCAAAGATAATAAACGCGTAGTTTCTTTAGGCATGTATTTTAATAATATTACCTTCCTAAATACGGGTGCACATTTATGTGACCCAAATCTAAATCTTAGCGAAGTCAAAATGTGTCAAAAACCACGGGTGCACTGGTGGGACATGGTTTGAGACGCATTTTCACAACGTTGCAATTCTTATTAAAAACAAAAATAAAAGCGGTTTACTAATAAAAGACACATAGGTTAGAACATGTTTTGAAATCAGATAAAATCAAATACAACAGTTGAGCGACCATGCTAGAACCACGGAATCCGGGAATGCCTAATACCTTCTCCCGGGTTAACAAAATTCCTTACTCGGATTTCTGATTCGCAGACTATTAACAGAGTCATAATTTCCTCGGTTCGGCATTCAACTGGTGACTTGGGACACCATTAATCTCCCAAGTGGCGACTCTGAGCTTTAATAAATAAATTCCGTTCCGATTGTCCTTTAATTGGAAAAACTCTTTTATGCCCTTGCGGGTATAGCGGAAAAAGGAGGTGTGACACTGAGTCTGAAATATTTACCTCTACAAGCGAAAGAGAAGAACGTGGGTCTTCTGATACTGACAAAAATCAAGAAACCCCTGGTGAGGTAAATACCTATTTTGTGTTTTCTGATGTGGTAGAAAAGGTGGATAATATGTTTGAGTTGGTTGGTTCTGTGAAAGATGTAAAGGAGGCTGAGTCTACTAGAAGGGGAAAGAAAAAGAAAGGCAAAATTCTTGTGATCTGTGGAGAGGTAGAGGAGAGTGGCAACAAGTTAGGGGAAAGTGGCTCCGGTGAGGTTGTTGAAGGTCTCGTTCATTTAAGTAAGCAACAAGATGCACCTGGTTCATCTTCTGAAGAAACCCTAGCTGACATCCTGAAGAAGGTTGGGGCCAGCTATGATACAAAGAAGCGCAAGGCTTCTTTCCAAAAGGCTCCAACTGCTTCTAAGCCCACAAAAAAAAAGCAAAGTGTCATCTCCTAAGTTTACTGTCCCTTCATTACCAAAGGGAAGAGCTACTCGAAGCAGGTCAAACAAAGTGAGAAAGAATTGCAGAAAGAACTGGAAGAAAGCAGGAAGAAAAAGAGGGAAAAAGGAAAAGCAAAAGTTATGGAGACTGCTGAGGTTGCAGCAGAAGAAGAAGAATAGATAGAACTGGTCCATCAAGAAAGAGGAACAACTAAAAAGGTTCCACCACCCAAACCAAAGAGTTCCAAGACTTCGACCAAGAAGTCATCCTCTGTCCATCTATCTGCTGAGTCCTCGTTGGCTAAAAGAACTAGGTCTGTTGTGAAGGGAAAACAAAAGAAAATTATTGAAGAAGAAGAGGAATGGAGTGGAGAAGAAGAAGAGGAGGAATCTGAGAAAGAGCATAATAGATTTTCCATTTTTGGCAGGAGAAAGATCTTGAAAGGTAGGTTGTTGAAACAGCTGGAGCAGATAGGTATGATAAGATTGGTGGATGCTCTAGGTGCACAAGGATGGAAGGACATGGTCCTTCAATTGGATGGGAAACTGGCCGGGAAGGAGCTGATTGAGTTCATGGCCAATGCCACTATCAAGAATGGGGTTGTCACCAGTATAGTGAAAGGAGTAAAGGTGCAGTTTGATGCACCTAAACTGGGTAAGATTCTAGACATTCCCAGTGTGGGATATGATGATTATACTAGGCAAAGGTGGCCTTGTCTGGATTCTCTTCCTACTGCACTCCAAATCACCAAAAACTTTTGTGATTCTGCAACTGCTGAAGATGTGCCTGAAGCCAGGTTTGTTCAGAAGAGTGAGATGAAGGCTGAGCACAAGGTGCTATTTGAATTTGTGAACAAATACTTGCTGCTAAGGTAGGAGAGAAGGCACACTGCCAATTACATGGACTTGGTCCTCATGGAGTGCCTTGTAAGAGCAATACAGATAATCTGGCCTGCTTTTATTATCAAACTACTGGATAGAGTCATCAATGGCTCCAAAGCTCATGCCAGACCATATGGGTTCCTATTGACGACTATTCTTGAAAGTCTAAATGTGCCTTTAAAGAAGTGGGAAATGGCATCAAGCAAGGAGAACTTTGGTGTCAAGACTCTTATGGCTTGTGACTATCTAGTGAACACCACCCCAGTTGAACCTAGTTCATCTCTAAAGACTCCTGTGAACATCAAGGTTAGGACATTGGTTCAAGAATGTGGAACAAAAGATGCAGAAATTGCTCGGCTCCAGGCTCGTATTGCTGAACTGGAAAATTAGAGAAATGGCCTCAAATCTGAGCTAGCAAAGGAAAAGGAAAAGAGTGAAGGGATGCTTCAGACCATGCTCAACCTTCTTCAATCCCAACCCTCTAGTTCCTCCAAGCCTTAGGTTTTCCAGTTCCTATCTTGGAACCAGTCTCACCCCCAATGACCCAGATTCGGGACTTTTCTTGTTTTTGTTGCTCATGGTTGGATGTTTTTCTTTATTTTGTGGTATGTTCTATAGAAATATTTCCTAATCAATGACAATGTGCTCTATTTTCTCTTGTTCTATGAAACTTCTGATCTTAATAGTTAAATTTTTTGTGAAGTTGATTATTGATTAACTGAATCATGTTTTCACTTGCAGTTGCCCCAGTGGCCATGAGTAATAATTAAAATCTGGGATTCACGTTATATGCACTTTTCAATGATGCCAAAAGGGGGAAGAGATATTGTGCTTTTCTTTGTATTCTGAAATAAAGTGATTTTATAGCCTTATTAAACCTGGTCCTTAATGATAAGTTGGGTTGTCTAAGTTAAAGTGTTGATAATTAAGTTGAGTTCCACAGGGAATTTGTTGGCCCAAGTTCAGACGAAGTTTTGAAGATTGACAAAACGAACTCAGTCATGGACCAGGTCCATCATGTGAGACATCGTGATTATCTACCTATACGTGTGAGATGCACGTGAAGAATATAAGTCTCAAGGATCAACAACAATATCTTCTGAACTGATCGAAAAGGTTGCATAAAGGATAAGGAGATGAAGTCTTCTTATGTGAAGAGAACTAAATCTGGATCAAGAATAAGGGTTGGAGTTTGTATTGTTCTAGGACTCGAATTCGATAAAGGATCAGCAATTGAGTCTCAATCAAACTTTGATTACTAACTCTTTAAATAACTCTGATTGTTCTGTTTTATAGGTATTGCATGTACGCAGAAGTTAAACTAAATTGAGAGCAAAAGAGCTAGGCAATTTTGCAAGCAGTTTATGTGTGATTCAAGTGTGCATTCCTGAAGCTACATGAACCAGATGAAAGAACCAACTCTATTGTGTTTATTCTTATTCTAGTTCAATTGTAATAGGTGTTTCATATTGTACCTTTCTAGCTTTCATAGAAGCAATCGTATTAGGTACTTTGAGTATTTAAGTTAGAGCTAGCTTGAAGGTGTCACAACAGTTGAGGTTGTGTGCCACACTGGGATTAGAGTTTAATCCTTAGGTGTACAAAAGTTTTATAAATGTTATTTTGGCTCAGTGATTTTAGTGGAAGTTTAGGAAAATCCTACTGAATAGTAGGTCATAGTTTTTTTACCTTTTGAGCCCGGTGTTTTCCACGTAAAAATATCTGTTTTCCTTATTTTATGCACTATTAATTCCGCAAATAGTAATACTAAGTACATCTAGAAGAACCAGGTTCTTCTACAGCGAAAATTAGGTACCACACAAATAACCTCCCCCCCTCCCCTTCTTGTGTGGTATTGACATGTAGAACATCAACAGGTTCACTGACATACCCTCTAGGTGTGGCTACTGAAAGTGCCTACATAACTTCTCCATACGGGTTTGTGGAACAAACCTTTTTAAGAAGAGAACGGAGAACTCGTGCCACGTAAGTGGTGCAGCGCCGACTCTCTTGCTCACTTATAGGCCTCCCACTATCTCAAGGCTACCCTCGACAGCTAAATGGTAGTAAATGAGACTCCACTAGTCTCCAGAATACCCACTGTGCCTAGGATCCGCTGGCCCCTGTCTAAGTCATGTGCATCCTCTAACTTAGCCCCACTGATTGCTAGAGGCCTAAGCCTCCCAAACCTCTCTAGCCTCTTTTGCTCATCATCACTCATAGGTGGACCCACATGGGCCCGAGCAACTTCAACCAGCTAGGTTGGTAGTACCCCGATGTCTGAAGTCCCTAAACTCCCTGCTCTGGAGTACAGGAGGCGGGAGTTTGAGCACCTCCCCTGGCTTGAGAAGTGGCTAGTGCAGCCTGAAATGAAATCTCCTGAAGAAAGGCTAGTACATATAGTTAATATCTAGGCGAAAGCTCTTCAAGGCATGCAATCATAATGGGAATAATTGGTGCCTGAGCTAGTTCTACCGGCCCAACCACATCTGGTATCTACTCCTGAGCTGGAGTAACTGGTGGTTTCATAAGTGCTACTCTATTAGTTGTACGAGCTACACCTCGGCCTCTACCACAGCTTTGGCCTCTCACAGCCCTAGCTAGTGGTTATGGTGGCCGTATTCCCAATCCATTAGCACGTGACCTCATTATATGTCAGAGAATAGAATAATATAAGTTTAGTTTCTAGAGTCCATAAATTTGCACGACAAGAATACAAGAAAGTGAAGTTTCCTAAAGGTTCGGTAGCCTCTCATAGATAAGTACATGCATCTTTGTATTGATCCACAAGACCTACTAAACCTACTCATGACTCGTAAGACCTATGTAACCTAGGCTCTAATACTAACTTGTCACGACCCAAATCTCAACAGGTCACGATGGCAACTATCTCAGTACTAGGCAAGCCAACAATCACAAATAACTACACATTTTAGATTGAAAAGAAGATGTAATAAGTTCAACAGTGAAAAATCTCATAATTATCCTATAAGGAGAACTGCGACTCAAATACAAAATCTCCAAAATTCGGGCGTCACCAAGTACATGAGCTACTAAATGTCAACACAAGAAAAACTTCTAATACAATTGTATGGAAAGATAGAACATTTCTAAATAAACTGAAAACATAGAGAGTCGAGATTTGTGGAAGCCAAAGCAGCTACCTGAAAAATCTCCAACCAAGAAATGCTCTAAGTCTAGTAACCATCGCGTCCAGATGTACATTAATCTACATACGAAGTTCAGAGTATAGTATGAGTACAACCGACCCATTGTACTCAATACGTAATAGGACTAACCTTGGGCTAAAAGCAGTGACAATCTCAAAAAGGTATAGTCCAAATCTGGATAATAATTTTAGGAAATGGCAGTAATAACTCAAAGGATCTAATAATCAATTCATACACAATACATAAATGTATACATACTTTCAAGTTTAACAGTTTAAGCTCAACACTGACAAAATTTACCAAGTATGACTGATATGAGGAATGTTATATCTCTAAGTCTACATGTCAAATGTGCATGTCACATGTAATGCATCACAAATATAAACGCATGCACTCATGCTCCTAGACCCGATATCAGTGAATTACACTCTTACTCATCGATTTTAGTCGCATAGCACTGTACAGTACCTGCGCTCACTACTAGTATGTCAGACTCTAGAGGGGAGGATCCTGACCAAATGCTCACATAATGCCATTATGGCCTGCTGCGGCGTGCAACCCGATCCCATAAAAATAGATAAAGCCAATAAAGTATATTGCAACGTGAAACCCGATCCATGATAACAATATATATAAAGCCAAGAAAGCATGCTGCAACATGTATCCTGATCCACAACCTCACTTATAACATGGCTCTTAGGCTCCAACTCAGTCATCAATATTTTCAGTCTCTCGGGCTTACAAATCTCATTCCAATAATCCCAAATAATGATATATGATGTAACAATAAATCACAACAGGGATTGAGACATGATATACAAATGATGGATGTGACTGAGTCCATAACTGCAATTTAAGCAAATAATTCACCAGCCGAAATGATCGTAGTGGGTCTCAATAGAATAAGCATATAGCTTAAACATGATTTAGAACGTAGATTGAAGCTCAAGTAGTCTAACATGTAGGGATTACTTGAATAGCAACAAGGTTTGATAACTACTCGGTACCATGGAATCAAACGACTCACAATTACCGCGGTGCACGGCCGCATGCCCGTCGCCGAGCAAGTGCATCACCTTAATTCCAACCACACATCACGTATTTTAGAGATTCATACCCTTAGAACAAACTTTAAAGTGTTACATACCTCAAAATCTACAAATCCCTACTCAACCAAAACATTGCCTCACAAATCGGCCTCTGAACGACTCAAATCTAGCCACAAACAACTTAATACAATCAATACAAGCTATAAGAATCAATTCCACTTGATAAAGCTAAGTTCTTTAACCAAACTTAGAAAGAAAATCCCTGGAAGACGTCTGGAACCCGACAAAATTTACAAAAATAGAACATACATTCAATGACGAGTCCAACCATACTAAATTCATCCAATTCCGACCATAAATTGACACTGAAATCGCCAAATATTACTCTCTAATACATAGTTCAAAAATCCCTAAATCCCAATGTAGATTCATGAGAAATAGTTGAAATAATTAATGGTATTCAAATACATGGACAAAAGTGTCCAAAAAGCATTTACATCTTCAATTCTAGGGAAACCCCTTTCAAAACGTGCCTCAATTCGAGCTCCAAAGTTTAAAAAGGAAGAAAATACTCTACCCTCCCATTTATCCATTTTGCCAGGCATTTAGCTTTTGCGGTTAAAAATCCGCATCTACGGAGGTCACTTAAGGCCTGACTAACTGCATCTGAGTTCCTTAGCCCGCACTTGCGAATGTGCTTTTACGCAAAATCCTACGCTTCTACGGACCTGCCCCTCTAGTCTTTCTTCCGCTTCTGCGACCTCCCATATGCATAATCGACTCCACTTCTACGGATATCCTTTCGCATCTGCAATCCAACAGGCCCAACTCACCTCCACATCTGCGCATTGCCAGCCGTACATGCGGACCCACACATCCAGCCTATTTCTCGCAGGTGCGGTTGCACCAGACTTCATCATACCATCACTTCCACAAGTCCAAATTTTAATCTGAATCACACCCGAGGCCTCCATGACCTCATCTAAACATAAAAAAATGACATAAAACACGATATGAACTTAGTATAGGACTCAAATCACATCAAACAACATTGAACCCATGAATTGCACCTTAATTCAAGCCTAATGAAATTCATGGACTTCCAACTTCTACAATCAATGCCGAAACCTACCAAACCAACTCCGATTGACCTCAAATTTTGTACAGAAGTCATAAATGACACAACAGGCCTATTCCAACTTTTGAAAAAAAATCCGAGCCCAATACAACAAAGTCAACTCTCGGTCAAGGGGTGGGCATTCGGTCAGTTCAGTTCGGTTTGAAGAAATTCGGTTCGGTTATTCGGTTTTTTGGTTTTGTAAAAGTAGTAACCGAAACCAAACTGAAATAATTTTAGTTCAGTTCAGTTTTTCTAATTTCGGTTCGGTTTTCTATTTGAACATTATCATATTGGACTCCTTCTATTTAATAATATGACCGGCGAATTTGTTGATTTTTCTCAAAACTTAGAAATTTTTGGAAATATTGTGTTTATAGAAGAAAAAAATAGACTAAACTTTGCACATTATTATGGATCATAAAATTCAAACATAGTGTAAATTACAACTCTGTGTGAAATTCTCCCAGTATCTATCACATATGCTATGGAAGTTTTAATAGACTGAAAGTCTTTAAGATTGGAAAGTTGATGGACTTACTTAATTGAGTTGAGTCTTTGATAAATTAGACCTAATAGTATTAATTTATTATCTATGGGTTTAGCCTATATATAATTTAAAGAACATATATGCTAATAATTCGATTTTTCGATTAACCGAACTAAAAAATTTAATAACCAAAAACCGAACCGAAAAATCGAAATTTTAAAATTTTAAACCGAAGCCGACTGAACAAACTGAATAACCAAAACCGAAATAAAAAAAATTTGATTCGGTCAGTTTATTCGATTCCGACCGAAATATTCCCACCCCTATTCTTAACTCTTTAGACTTCATCTTTTCCAACTTTCGCCAATTCAAGCCAAAATTACCTATGAACCTCCAAATTAATATTCATACACACTCCTATATCCAAAATTACCATACGAAACTATCAAAACCATTAAGACTACATTCTAGAGTCGTTTACACATGAGTCAACATCCGGTCAACTCTTTCAACTTAAGCTTCCAACCTTGGAACGAAGTATCCCAATTCATTATGGAATATCCCCGAAACCAAACCAATCACCCCGACAAGTCTCATAATAATAAAAGAACATAGAATATGCAATAAATGGGGCAACGAGGCTACAATACTCAAAACGACAGGTCGGGTCATTACTCTCTCCCCCTGTTAAACAAATGTTCATCCTCGAATGGATCTAAAATAATATCTAGATTCTCAAATAGATATGGATAGCTTCTTCGCATCACCCGCTCGGTCTCCCAAGTAGCCTCTTCAACTGGCTAGCCTTTTCACTACACTTTAACTGAAGCTATGTTCTTTGACCTCAACTTTCGAACCTATCTATCAAAAATGGCCACTACTCCACATGATAAGTCATATCCCCATCTAAGAGAACTGTGTTGAAGTCTAAAACATGATGCAGATAGCCAAAATAATTCCGGAGCATGGAAACATGAAACACTAGATGAACACACAATAGACTAGGTGGCAATACAAGCTTGTAAGCCACCTCTCCAATCTTCTCAAGCACCTAAAAAAGGCATTTATATACTGAGGGCTTAACTTTCCTTTCTTCTCGAACATCATTTCACCTTTCATGGGTGACACTCTAAGCAATACCTTCTATCCTACCATGTAAGCAACATCATGAATGTTTCAATCGACATAACTCTTCTGTCTAGATTGTGCCATGTGGCAGATCCTGAATCAACTTGACCTTTTCCAAAGCATCCGGCACCAAGTCAGTACCTAGTAACCTAGCTTCACCCAGCTCAAACAAACCAACTGGGGACCGATAATGCCTCTTATGCAAGGCCTCATACGGAGGTATGTGAATACTCGATTGATAGTTCTTGTTGTAGGAAAACTGGTAACAACAAGATATGGTATTCAAGAACTACTAATGAAAAACAAGGACATCAAGAAGCGTGCGGAAGCTAAAAGAAAATAGAGGGAAATGAAAAAGCAAACAAAAATTACAGATAGATTGAACTCAAGAAAGAGTTTCTTGAATTCAAGAAGTCGATTCTCGAAGTTGAATCTTAACAACAACAATTATCTAACAAAGAACTAATTGCCTTTGATATAAAATTAAAAATAATAGATAAGTTTTGAAACCCGACCCTCTAGAATAACAAAGATAACAATAAGCTTAAACTTATCACCTTTCTTGAATACCTAGAAGTGATCTGAGATTTTGAAGAATTTAATTTTAAAACCTTAAAGTTGAGTCTTGAAGGTTGAACAATAAATCCAAGAGTAGCCAGACACAAGAGTGCAATAAAATCTCACAATTTTTGTTGATAATAATCTGTGATAATCTATATCTAAAAATAAAGAACACACCCCTTATATAGGTAGGAGGGGGTCACGAACTTAAGGCTTGATAATAAGAAAATAAAGTCCTAAACTACTTTGGATAACAAGTGCAACTACCTTAGAAAAAGAAAAAATATTAGGAAACAAAAACCAAGTCATTCTTGGAAAGGAATACCAACAATATTAGGAAAAGAAAAACATAACCTTAATTAACTAATAAAGAAATAAATCTAGTATACAAATATATTGAAATAAGTTGAAACCAATCTAGGATATGATCTTGAAGTTTTAAATCAATCTTGGATAGGATCTTGGAAATCTTGAAAGAAACAAGAAAGCAACTTGGCACCAACTTACATTCAAATTTTAGCACACCTATCGAACCCTTCTTAGGAATCAAGGAAGTTTTTTTAAGTTATAAAAATGTGGCATTATGTAGGAATGATTAGGGCCTTATTCAAAGGATGTCTCTTGGGATCTGATCCTACTCTTCTTATGCATAAATTTGTCCATATAACATTTGTTAGACCTATCCAATTCATGTCCTATTACTCCCCATATTTCTCGTATGAATAATTGTGTTTTAAGCAAACTAATATAAGACCAAAATTCATATTATATTTGAAAGTAAATAAAGTAGGTTATCATGTTACCTCAGAGGTAAAAAAAATATTAAATATCATGAATAACAAGAACAATAGGATTGGAAGGTTTAGAAGCTAAAGCAATTGAAGAAAATAATGTTTTGTCAAAAGTCAACAATTTAGGAATGTTGTAACCCATACCTTTAGGGTGAGACTAGGGTTATTGACGTGATAAGAGGGTTATATTTTGATTTATTTTAGTATTATAACAATCATGTGTTATGTTTTCAATTCAAGCTAGTTTTGGAACAAAAGTCAATGAAAGTCTTTGCAAGTAGGTTCATATGTTTTACTAAAATTTGGGTCAAATGTCACTAAGATATTCTCCTAGTAGAATTAGATTTACGGGGTGATCCACCCATCAAATTGAAGATGTATTAGTCTATTTTCTAATGCATTAACCCTTTTGTCAATATGATATCATAGTAGAGATATATATGTATTTTTTCGAGATTGCGTAGACTACTAGGTGATAAGTAGGTATGCCACCTATTTTCTTAAATGAGAGGACTACAGATGTCCAAAAAGGGGCCAATTCGTGTCGTCCAAAGAGACCTTTTAATTTTCTATTTCCTTCATATATCACAATAATAACATAGCATAAAAACAGAGATAAGCCCCTGCAAAAACCCCCCCAAAAATTAAACACAAACCCTAATTGATTTTTTCTTCTTTTCAAGTTCTAATAGGAGTAAAACCCAGAGTTTGAAGAACCAAGATAGGAGATAAGATATTAAATAATTAATATAAATATACTTCTCTCTTTAACCCATTTCTTTTATAGAAATGTATGTAATGTCATTCTATAATTGTGAAAACTCACGGGACGGTGATCGAAAGCCGTGAGTTCGAGTTATACAACTTCTAGTGCATTATTTTGTGGGCTACTTTGTGTTGCTATTGGATTGTGTGTTTTAACTCTATTTTATGGAGTTATAAAGAGAAAGGGTTTAGAGAAATACCACATAAATGTGGGGTGGTTGGATGGTCGATTGTAGTAACATTTTTGGGTTGTTCGACACTGGTTTGGTGGTCGTTGCATATGCACAGATTGGGGTGTGTTGAGCTATTTTATGGTATTTTGTGATGGATTGTGATGACCCGGCCGGTCGTCTTAATAATTAACGCCTTGATACCCTATTAACTGCTTTCCCTAAGTTTATTTCTGCTATTTTGATTTGTTGGAACGTTCTGCGTTGAGTTTCTAGAGTCTTGGGATACTTAGTCCCTAAATGAGAGCTTAGGTGTTAAAAAGTGGTCCGTAGTCGGAACAGTGTGAAGACGACTTTGAAATAGAAATTTGATGGTTTTGTTAGCTCCGTTAGATGATTTCGGGGTTGGGAGCGTGTTCAGAATATATTTTGGAAGTCCGTAGCTCATTTAGGCTTGAAATACCGAAGTTTGAATTTTTGAAGTTTCTGGTCCGATAGCGAGTTTTTGATTTGAGGGTTGGATTGGAATTCTGAAAATTGCAGTAGCTCCATCATGCCATTTGGGATGTGTGTGTAAAATTTCAGGTCGTTCGAACGTGTTTTGATTAGGTTTTTTATCGAAAGCGTGTTTTGATAAAAAAAATTAAAGTTCTTAGGCTCTAATCCTTGTTTAATTCGAGTTTCCGACATTATTTTAGGTGGTTTAAGGATTGGTACAAGTTTGAATGAGGTATTAGGTGTTATTGATGCTTTTGGTTGAGGTCCCGGGAGCCTCGGGATGATATCGGGTGGTTAACGGAAAAATTTGAGGAGTGTGCACCAGCTGATTTGTTGCTGCTTCTTGTATTTTCGCATCTGCGGCTTGGGAACCGCAGATGCGGCGCCGCAGAAGCAGCTAAATAGCCGCAGAAGCATCTTTGCCCCTTTCCCTCAGAAACCACAAAAGCGGTTCTTTTCCCGCATAAGCGGAGCGACAGAAGTGGCTTAGCCACCGCAGAAGCGAAGCCCAGTGGCCCTCTAGTTTCTGCAGAAGCGGAATGTCTCTCGCAGATGCGCGTCCGCACCTGCGTCTCTTTTATCGCAGATGCGGTCCTGGCCATTTAAGTGAATACCGCAGAAGCGGCTTAAGTTCCGCATAAGCGGGATCGCAGAAGCGATCCCTTGTCCGCAGAAGCAGATACCGCTTTTCAGATATAGAGATTTCGAGGGTTAGTTTTCAAAAGTTAGAAAAATCAAATTGAGCTTGGGTAAGTGCGATTTTAAGAGGGTTTTGAAGAGGAGATTATTGGGTAACGTTAATTTAATTCCTTCTAGTTATATTTCATCATTATGTAGTTAAATGTATTATTAAAATTCGAATTGAGGATCAAAAATTAAAAAAATTGGGTGAAACTTCATAGGCTAAACTATTGAGTTTTGAGTGGTGTTGGCCTCCGATTGGGGAGATTTTTATATGGTTAGACTCGTGAGAGTACGAGGGTTCTGAAAATGTAAAAATTATTCGAGGACGAATATTTCTAAGAGTAAACATTCGAGGACGAATGTTTCTAAGGGGGGAAGGATGTTGCATCTCGCGTTTTTTATACGTTAAGGTTTCGTCCTCAGTTAATTGACATAAACTTGGGGATGAGACTATCTTGAGGTTAGTATATTTATGCTATTTGTACCAAGCAATAAGTAAGTTCCATGAAAAAAAGGGTACGCGAATTAAAGAAAATGAGTTTCGTTAAAGGTTGTCGAATTTGGATAAAATACGGTCCGAACTATAATACCCAACACTTATAGACTAGTACCATGTAAGGTACCATATGATCACGGTAGTATGATATATAATGTATATTAAAATAAGTAGAACTTTAAGTAATTTGAGATAATTTTTAGTTATGCAAGTAATTGGTTAATTATCGAATAATTGGACATTACCTAAGTAAATAAAGATTAGATAACCCACCGCAACCCCACGTGGCAGATAGCCATGTTATAAGGAATGACTAAGTCATTCCTTGCTAAGGTGTCACGAAGACACAACATATTTCATTTCCAAGACTTTGACTAATCAAAGTCTTTCACTTAAAGACTAAACAAACCATGCTAATTTCATTTGAAATATTCCAAAACTAAGAACAGAAACTTTAGGACCTCACATTTGCTGAATGAAGTAGATGCTAGCCATTTCCGTTGCAATCAATTCCCACAAAGAAAACCAACAAGAATTAATGAAAGTCTTAGCAATATAATTATGTTTTGCGATTCTAACGGAGTACGGTGTAACTTTTTTTAAGAATATTATACGGATTTTTTCTTACTCTAAGTATGTTAAGGCTAAGCCCTTCTTTCATTTTTGGCATGATCTCATATAAATAAATCGCGCATGAATTAGATTTTTGAGCTTATCCTATTCAACCAGTGTTCTTCTATGAATGATAAATATTTATGAGGAAAACTTTGGCAATAGTTGTTATGCTTATTCATAACAGAAACCGTATCATTTATTTCAAATCAAATGGTAGGTAATTATTTAATAATAGTTGAAAAATTATATTATATAAATTTTTGAGTGAAAGAGATTTTTTTATAAGATATTTGTATAAATTTGTATATAAAAGAAAATGAGTTTCTTTAACTTTTAGGAAGCAGATTGCATTTAGAACTTTTACAAAGTAGATATATTCCTTTAAGACAAACATAATAGAAATAAAGAAATTTTAAAATAAAGCATCAACATAAGTAAAAGATTTTTTATATTTGATAGCGAAACGTAAAGAAAAATTTATATCCCGGAATTTATGTATATTTTCCTAGTTTTGTAAGTCACAGTATTCTCCTTATAGGGACTCATATTCAATTGAGTATTTTCTTCTTCCAGTTAACATAGTAGAGAGTTTATATATACAGTATTACATTATTTTTATTACCATCGAGCTATAATCGATGGACAAGCCCCTATTGGGCAACCTCTGATCAGATGGTAAGTTATACCCTGAGCTCACTGTGGTCGAGCGCCTATGAGCGAGCCCAGTTGGTCGAGATACAGAGCCTATTATGGTCGAAGGCCTATGAGTGAGCCTACTACGGCAGAGCAGTTATATATATATATATATATATATATATATCGAGCCTTATAGGGCCGAACAGTTATTTTACTTATTATATTAAGAGAATAGATTCTGTATCAGCAGGTGAGCATATCTTCAGATTATCTTTGACCCCCAGTTGTTTTCAGTTATTATATTATCAGTTCAGTTTCAACTTTCAGTATATTGCCTTACATACTCAGTACATTATTTCGTACTGGCGTCCCTTTTTTGGGGGCGCTGCATTTCATGCTTGCAGGTTCAGATAGACAGACGGGTAGACTCCTCAGTAGGTGTTTTTCCGAGTTCAGCTTTATCGGTAAGCTCCTTGTCCTTCGAAGTTGCCGGGTCTAGAAGTGTTGTGCACATATCGTGTATATGGGTATGGGTAGATCGGGGCCCTGTTCCAATTACAGTACATCTATCAGTAGAGACATATCTTGTCGGTTAGTGCAGTATGTTGGGCTTGTTGGCCCTGTACATATATTTTGTTGGCTTGTTATTTATAGTAATTATGACGGCCTTGCCGGCCCAGCTTTATGTTGACATTTGTTAGCTTAGTCACCATTTAGTTTTATACTTTGCATCGCACATTATCTTGTAATGTGGCCCGTAGTCAAAGTATGACCTTACATGTTCAGAGTCTCGTAATTGAAAGTGCTACGCGAGGATAGGTAGGCATTAGGTGCCGATCTCGCCCCCAGGCTCGCGGCATGAAAAATCGGTTCCCCGACCCATGTAGATATCGCAAAAGGATCACTTAGTATTTCAGGCATTATATCAAACTTCCCCACGACAAATGGGGTAATATAAGATAAATTAGATACTGGGTCTATCAAGGCATAAGCATAGCATGGTCAATATACCTATCACAATATCCGGTGAATACTCCTGGTCTTGTCGACCTGGTAAAGCATAGATACAGTTCTAGTTACAACCTAAATTGGAATCTCTACCTCTGCCCACGTACATAGATGATTCTTTTGCTGAACTCTTTGGTTGTGCCATACCCCCAGAATCTCTTTTTGGGTAATCTCGCATCATATGCCCCATACGCCCACATGTATAACAATCATCGGAACCTGCACATCATTGGCCCAAGTGTCCTCTACCACATATTTCACACTGTGGCGGAAATGACCATGTCTATCCTGAACCTCGCTGTCGCTACAAACCTGACAATCGTGAGCTATCACCTGGCCCTAATTGAATATAGGGGTCATACCAGTAACCCTGTAACTGAGGTGGTAGAGGCCTAGGTGGCCTCCGAAGTACTGGGTCCTATAACTACCCTTAAAATACTCCCGAGAACTGGAAAATCTCATCCTCTAACGTTGCCCATGCTCAGTCCTCTTTGTACCCTACTACCGATGCCTACCCCTCTCTATATTTTGCGCGAATGCCTGAATCCGGGAGATATCGATACTATCCTACAATGCAGCAGTGGCACATGCCTCGATCAACTCTGGGCTAACCCTGCTATAAACCTGTGGATCTTATCCTGCATAGTAGCAATTATGGATCGAGTATATCTGGCCAATGAGTCGAAGTAGAGACTATACTCTGTACACTAACATTGCCCTGCTTGAGGGCTAGAAATTGATCGACTCGAACATGTCGGATCTCCCGCGGTAAGTACTGGTCAAGGAAGGCATTTGAAAAATTCTCCCAAACCTGGACCTCTCCCATCCCTCGTACCAAAGGATGGCTATATCTCGGAGTCGAAAAGCTGCTAGCTCAACTGCCTCTTTCCCATAGGAAGCATAACCCAAAAGATCTTATAAAGCTAATCTATGAAATCCAGCGTGTCTTCCCACTTATCTGTGCCCGTAAATTTTGGGGGACTCAAAGCAATAAACTCTCAAATCCTAGAACTCCCGAACCCCTCAAAAGATTATGCACTAGCCGATGCCCTGGCCTGTTGCTGGGTAGCTACCAAGTGTGTGAATAAATTCACTCACCCCTCAAGTCCTGATATGATGGAAGTGGATGGCGAACTAGATGTGCGAAATCCCTAGGAATCTCCTCAGGTGGTGGAGGAGCCGGTAATGGCTGAGTAGGTATCTCTCCCTGGGCCTCAGACTGGGCCCCATCTACTGAGGGTACCCCTCTGGTCCCCCTCACCTTCTTCGGTATCTCTCCTATGGCTAGCTGTAGTCTTCCTAGTCACCGCCATTTGTGTTTGCAAACACCAACGTGTAAGTTTAATTTAAATTTCCTATAACTTAGATCTATAGCACGATTTAGATTTGAAAGAAGGCAATTAAAATACTGGCAGTGATATGTAAATATCTATCACATGTTAGTTTTCAATATATTTTTCACTATTAGGGATCACATTATATTTCCAATTTTATATACAAATTTGGTTTTGTTGTTCTTGTCTCCGAACTATTTAATCAATAATTAATATTTATGTTGATCACGTTTTATTTATTAATTTTTTTGTGCTAAGCCATATGTTAAACTGGCTTATAGCAAGCGTTTGCAATTGGCACATCTATATTCTTCTCCGTTAGATACCATTTTAAGAAAAAAAACAACTATCTTTATATTATGGCCCCATCTTGTACATATATGGGCATATTTATTATTTTAGTACTTCTAGTAAGTAATCCGTGTTAAGTGATGTTAAACATGAAGTATCAGGCTGCCTTTCGCTCTTTAT
Source organism: Nicotiana glauca (assembly GCA_026770625.1). Taxonomy (NCBI): domain Eukaryota; kingdom Viridiplantae; phylum Streptophyta; class Magnoliopsida; order Solanales; family Solanaceae; genus Nicotiana; species Nicotiana glauca. The sequence continues at coordinate 84,009 of MU722728.1, forward strand.
CTTGTTCACAATTTACAAAATGTAAGAACTTTTATCCTTCTCATCAATTGACTATTTTTAGCGAGTACTGTTTAATCTAGAGAATATTTTTTTAATGTTAAAATAATTGAGAGTATTTTAGTATCATGACCCAGAATTTCCACCTTCGAAATCGTGAGGGCGCCTAATATTTATTTTGCTAAGCAAGACACCGTTATCTATACGTGTTAATCATTTTTAACAATTCAAACCAAATGATATCAATAGTTATGTGAGGCACTGGATGACAGTGTCGCCTCCAAGGTTCGGGGCATGACAAACTTGGTATCAAAGCGATTCTATCCTAGGGAGTCTAAAAGTCGTGTCTAGTAGGGTCTTGTTTATAAATGTGTTGTGCATCACATTTTATAAGCAGGGAACTATAGGAATTTGGAGTTGTTTACCCTTCTAGGGTTAAGAACGAACCATAATTTGGAGCGAGAACGGAGGATATATATTTGGATCGGCTAAGTATAAAATAGGATAAAGAGTAAAATATAATTACGGAACAAGAAGTAAAGGCATAATTGAAAAGAAAATGGAACAATCTCACCACACTGATTTGTTTCAAAAAAGGATCTCTTCATTATTTCATAACAATGGATTTAATAATATAAAATATTAATTTTAAATAAGCAATCAAAACAAATATTATTTTGAAATAACTGTAAGGACCGGTCGGTCGTTTTGAGTATTATAGCCCCGTTTCCCCATTTATTGCTTATTCCATGCTCATTTGTTGTTGTGTAACTTGCTAGGGTGTTGGTTTGGTTCTGGAGATGTTTCAAAATACTTAGTCCCCATGTTGCAAGCCTAAATTGAAAGACGACAACAACAACAACCCAGTAAATCCCACAAGTGGGGTCTGGGAAGGGTAATGTGTACGCAGATCTTACCCCTACCCTGAAGGAGTAGAGAGGTTGTTTCCGAAAGACCCTCGGCTCGAGAAAATAGAAAGACAAAAGGGAGACAATATTAGCATCACCAAATAAATCATAGGAAAAATAGGAACAACATTAAATTATGAAAAAAGATGCAAAGTAAAAGCGATAGGTAGTAAATATGTCAAGCATTGAAAAGCATAATAGCTAGACACAATATTGCCAATAGCTGTCTTGGACAAAAATTCTACCAGACTAGTCTCATAGAGGTACAAAGTAATTGACTTCGGAGCGGAGTTTTTATGGTTATTATAGCTCTGTAGGGTGAATTTTCACTTAGGAGTGTGTTCGGATATCGATTTGGAGGTTCAGAGATAATTTTGTCTTGAATTGGCAAAAATTAGAAAAGTTGAACTTTGGAGAGTTGAGAGGATTGACCGAGAGTTGACTTTATGCTTACCAGGCTTGGATTTTGGTTTCGGAAGTTGGAATAGGTCCGTTGTATCATTTATGCCTTATGTGCAAAATTTGAGGCCAATCGGAGTTGGTTTGGCATGTTTCAGCTTTAATTTTGGAGGTTAAAAGTTCATAAGTTTATTAAGCTTAAATTGATGTGTGATTCATCGTTTTAATGTTGTTTGATGTGATTTGAGGCTTCGAGAGTGTTTGTATGATATTTTAGGACTTTTTTGGTATGTTGGTTTGAGGTCCTGGGGGCCTCGGGCGAGTTTGGGGTTGATTGCTGATTCAATTTGGCCTTGTACAACTGCAGATTCTAACGTCTAGTTTTCTTATACGCGTTCATGAGAGGGTTTCGCGTTCGCAATTTGTATCTGGGAGGCTAGAGAAGTATTCCCTTCACGTTCGCAAGTACAAGGATGTATTCGCGAAGGCTTGGTGAGGCTGTGCATCGAGATTGCGAGCAGGGAGCAGCGTTTACAAAGAAGCGAGGCAGGCTGGCGACTTTATGCATTAGACCTAAGCGTTCGCGATTGAGGATTCTTGTTTGCGAAGTATGGGGTCATTTGGTCATCGCGTTTGTAAATGGGCACTCGCGTTGTCATAAGAGAAACTATTGGCAGTGGTTGATTTTTGCTTCGTGAACGCGAGGCATATTCCGCGTTCGAGAAGAAAGGCATCTGGACAGCAATGTTAAATATCAAAATTGTTTGAACTCATTTCTCATATTTTGAGCTAGAGACCTCGGATTTAGGCGATTCTTTGAGGGATTTTCAAGAAATTGATTGGGGTAAGTGATTCTAACTCGGATATTATTTTTATCATTTGATTAGTGTTTTAGGCTGTAAAAACTGGGAATAATTACATAAACTTCATAGGCTTTAATTTGGGGAATTGAAGGTCGAGTAGAGATCAGAATTGAGTAATTTTGGTATGGTTGGAATCTTGGTTGAATGGGAATTTGAATTTTGTCAATTTTATTATATTCTGAGGCATGGATCCAGGCTTAACTTTTTTAGTTGATGTTTTGACTTCTGTTAAATAACTTAGCTTATTCATATGGAATTAACTCCGATAGCTCGTGTTGATTGTATTGAGTTATTTGTGCCTAGATTCGAGTCGCTCGGAGGTCGAATCGAGAGGCAAGGGCTTGTTGGAGTAGAGATATCCACGGTTTGAGGTAAGTAAGACTTCTAAACTTGGTTCTGAGGGTATAAATCCTTGAAATACGTGTTATGTGGTTGGTGTTGAGGTAAAGCACATGCTAGGTGACGGGTGTGTGGGCGTGCACCGTAGTAATTGTGACTCGGTTGATTCCATAAAATTGTGTAGCCACTAAATCTTGCTATTATTCATGTTTACTCCATGTGTTAGATAATTTGAGCTGTGATTTATGTTAGAAAATATATTTAGGCTATATGCTAGTACTCTTGGGACCCACAGCGATTGTTCTTTTGCTATTGAGTTATTTGCTTAAATAGCAGTTATGTACTCAATCGCATTAATCATTTGCATGTCTCAGTCTCTGTTGCAATTTACTGTTACATCATGTATCATTATTTTTGGCTGATTGGCATGAGTGGTGTAAGCCCGAGAGACTGGAGAAATTGATGATTGAGTGAGTCCGGCGACCTATTTGTGAGTGATATTAATGGGATCGTGTTGCAAGCCGCAACGAGTATTATGGATTCATGATCGGATCAGTCTACACATTGCAGCATGTATTATTGTTTCATGATGGGATTGGGTTTCACGCCGTACCAGGTTTTATTCACTCATGGTGGGATCAGGTTGCACAATGTCACAGGTTTATTTAGCGCTTGGGCAAGATTCGCCCCACCGTAGTCTGACATTCCAATAGCGAGCGCATGTACCGAACTGTACTGAGTTACTAAGTATGATGAGTGAGAGTTGAGATAGACAGATTGAGTACTCTGGAGTCGGAGTACATGAGGCTATCATTGTGATGCATTACATGTGACATGTACATTGACCTGTAGATATAGAGATATAGCATTTCTCATATCAGTCATACTTGACATATTTTATCCATATTGAGCTTAAACTATTAATTTCTTGAAAGCATGTCTACAATTATGAACTTTCGACAAACTGATTATTAGATTTCTTTCTGAGTTATTACTATTATCGTATGGATTTGATTCGAACCCTTCTGAGCTCGTCACTACTTTTAGCCAATGGTTAGTCTTGTTACTTATTGAGTACATTGCTAGCTCGGAGTTTTCTCTGTTGGAGATTATCGAGGTAGTTACCTTGGTGTCCGCGGGCTTTAACTCTCCTTCTTTTCAGTTTATTTGTATTGCATTCCTAAACAGTGTTTAATAGTCAGGCTATGTTGTCATTTAGATGCTCGTATACTCAGTGACACCCGAATTTTGGGGGATTTTGTATTGAGTCATGGTATTTTACGATAAGTTAATTACGAGATATTTACAATTTAAGCTTATTTCAGTACGTTTAAAATTAAAGATACGTGGTTATTTGTGGGTTGTCGGCTTGCCTAGTATTGCGATAGGCGCCATCACAATATGTTAAGTTTTGGATCGTGACAATAATAATATAAAACAATACAACGGGTAACAACCATCCAAACAAGCTATGAGTGATATATATATATATATAATGAAGATAAGAAATTCAGTACAGTAAAAGTATTAGGAAAAACAAAAATAGAAGATATTGAAATAGAAACTTTGGCTTTAGTAGATAAGAATTGCACGAAATGCATAATTAAAAAAAAGATAGTAGCAAAAAAACTTAATAAAGGCACTAGCTAAGCCGGGAGAAATGCAAAAATAGTTAGATTTACCAGTGGTCATTCAAAAATAGTCACGGTTTCAAAAGTAATCAAAATTTAGCCACTTTTCATGTAAAGATAAATCTGAATGAAAACACTGTTCGAAATCCGGAAAAATACTTCAGTATAATATACTAGAGTTCCAGTATAATATACCAGTCCGCATAATATACTGGAGATTGGAGCACCAGTGCTCCTATCTCCAGTATATTATACTGCAAATTTCCGCGTGTTGGAGTTCCAATATAATATGCTGGAAGTTCATACACAGTATGCCAATCTCCAGTATATTATGCTGGAACTTTCCGTGTTGTATCAAAATAGTAGCTATTTTTCAATGACTTTGCAAATGCTGGCTATTTTTGAATGACCAGTCCGAAAACTGGCTAGCCCGTGCTATTTAGAGTTAGCCATACAAATGGATGGGACCCATAATGTTTATAATCACTATGTAGATAAAACACAAATTAGCTTTATCAATACATGCTAAGAATTTAAACCAACAGACAAATTAGATAAAATCCGGGTACGAGACTTAAATATAAGTACACACTTTGTTCTAGGACTTAATTTCCTGCTTAATAATAATGGTATTGTTTAGTAACTAGAGATGGCATAACATTTTTTAAGCATCTTACTCATACACCAGTACAAACAGAAAAATATACTACTATAGGAAGACAAGTTGAAAAAACATCAGAGTTTGGCAGAGAAACATTGGACAAGAAGAGAAGATAAATACGTGTTGCAAAAATTACAAAAATAATGGTGAAAACTGTGAAGATTCTATATTGATAGAAGAAATAGAAAACGAAATTCAAGAAGAAAAAATAAATAAAGACTACACTCTAATAAAAATATATAAAGAATTTTATAATTTTAAGAGAGGAGTAGAAAATATTGGAATAATAAATAAAAGGAAGATTTGGATAGGATAGTTCGAATTCTGTATGGACTAGAAATCATAGGAGAAAAACCCCCCACTGGCAAGATAATAAGATAGTTTGTAAATTAGATATAATAAATAAAACGGCAGCAATAGAAGCTACTAATTATGATTTAGAAGATTTCATAACACAACTAAAAGAATTATTAGAACTAGGGGTGTGACAATCCGAAGGGGTCATCACTTGTTTTTTTATCTATTCTGTACTTCCGAGGCCTTGAAAACCTCATTTAGGATTGCTTCCATTTGCGTGTGCAGTCCGGACGCGTAGCCGGAAAGCTTCAATATGAATTCTGTGAGAAAAATGCTAAATTTTGATATTAAAATGAGTAAATTTGATTTCGGTCAACATTTTAGGTAAACGGACCCGGACCCGTAATTTGACAGTTCCGAAGGGTTCGTAGGAAAATATGGGACTTGGACGTATGCCCGGAATCAAATTCCGAGGTCCCAAGCCCGAGAAATGAATTTTTGTGTGAAATTATTTTTTGGAAATAATTTAAGGAAATTGGAAATGAAATTTGATTAGAACGTATTGGTATCGGGCCCGTATTTTGGTTCCGGCACCCGGTACAGGTCTTATATGTGATTTATGCGCTTTCTGCAAAATTTAGTTGAAAACAGACTTCGTTTGACGTATTTCGAACTTAAAATGAAAATTTGATGTTCTATGAAAACTTGGAAGAAATCATGAATTTTTGAGGTTTAATTCGATGTATATGATGTAATCTGGCGATTTGATTGCGCGAGTAAGTCCGTAGGATATTTTTGAGGTTGTGTATATATTTGGTTTGGAGCCCCGAGGGCGCAGTGAGTTTTGGATAGGCGTCGGAGTGCATTTTTAAACCTTGAAAGTTGTTGGTATGAATTGGCCTGCAGGCTCTCGCAAATGCGATAACGCAAATGCAAGTGGCCCTTCGCAATTGCGAATTAAGCCCAGGTCAGCCCTTCTCGCAAATGCAAAAAATGCCAAGGCAGCCAGTGATCGCAAATGCGATCGTTATGTCGCAAATGCGAGGTCTGGCCTGTCGCCAATGCGGCACATTTTCTCGCAAATGCAAACCACCCTAGATCCTTCAGAGTTCGCAAATGCGAACTCACCTTCGCATTTTTCAAACCTACAGGGTTCGCATTTGCGAACCCACCTTCACATTTCCAACATCTGAGGCCTGCATATTTCATACTTAGCCAAATTTGAACTTTATTTTTCATATTTTCTAAAACTCAAACACCCATAGGCGATTTTCCAAGAAATCTTTCTTCTCCAAATGAATTGTAAGTTAATTTCTACTTAATTCTTTCAACATTTGCATCATTTAACTTGTTTTTCACCTAAAATCAATGATTTTTATGGGTGAAATTGGGGTTTTTGGGTAGAACCTAGGTTTCTAAAAATTTGGGGATTTGGACCTCAATTTGAGGTCTGATTTCAAAAAAAAATTACATATTTGAGTTCGTGGGGGAATGTGCAACTGGGTATTGGTTCGAACCTCAGGTTTTGACCTCATTAGCTTGAGGGGTGTTTTGGTCATTTTACCTAATTTTGCGCTTTAGCTTTTAATTAAATAGTAGAATCAGTTGCTTGAGGTGTTATTTACAATGTGTGAATGAATTGAATAGATTTGGGCCATTTGGAGTCGAGTACTTGAGGCAAGAACGTGGTTGCTAGTTGATTTTAGCCGGTTCGAGGTAAATATCTTGCCTAACCTTGTGTGGGGGACTTCCCCTTAGGATTTGAGTCTTCTTTGTTGATTGCATTCCTTGTACGCAAGGTGACGAGTGCGTGCTTGGATTTATTTGTTGAAAGTTGTCCCTTTTAGGTTCTTAGATCCTTGAAATCACCGAATATGGAGTTGTTCTAGATACGATTGAGTTTTCTGTTATTAGTTTCACCCCTACATGTCTTACTTGGAATTTAGTTGCCCTTTTTGGTGTATTCTTGTTGCCTAATTGACTTTTACTTGTTAAACTGTAGACATTTACCCTTCTATAGTCACATTATCATTCCTAACTGCTCGTCTTTATTTGGAAAGTATTATTTCTATCTCTCATATAATTAATTGGTCTTCATTGGAAAGAAGTTAGATATCCCATGTTTAGTTGACATTCTCCTTGATTGTAATTATTTGATTCATGTTAACTTCCTTGTTGTTGTACTGAGTATTATGGAATCGTTGTTTCGTATTATTTCTCTCTTGTCGAGTTGTTCTTGTTGCGCTTAGTAACTCTCTATTACGGTTATTCCTTGTGAGCTAGTTGTACCGTCTTTTGGTGAACGAAAATTCCTGGGTTGATTCCATTGCTTTGTTCCTGTATATATTTTCATTCATTGTGTTGCATTGATATTGTTAATACACGAGGTTTCTTCCGTGCGATTATTGATATTGTTAGGCACGATGTTTCTACCGTGTGATTAGTGATATTGTTGATGCACGAGATTTTTGCCGTGCGGTTATTGATATTGTGAGGCACCTGGCTTCTGTCGTGTGGTTATTGATGCTGTGATGCACGAGGTTTCTGCCGTGCAATTATTGTTGAGGGGTTGCACGAGGTCTTTGCCGTGCTACTGTTGCTATTCATATATTTCACATGCGGCGTAATAAGGCGGGATATATTCATATGCTTATATATGGGTTGCGCATGCGGAGAAATAAGGTGGGAAATATTATGATGCACGTGTGGCGAAATAAGGCGGTTCTTATTGTGTTATTAATTGCACACATGGCGAAATAAGGTGGGCTATGTCAGGAGTTCATTGTAAAGAATCGTGACGACCTGTAGAGGCATTCCTATTTTATTTAATATTGTGATTGTGGGTTACTCAGCTGTATGAGTTTTATCGCTTGAATGTTGTGGGGAAACGTCGTACGTGCAGTTCATTCTCCTTTTCATGTTTACTAGTTGGTAGAATTCTTGTTAGAACACTTGTACCAGCTTACACGCAGTTGAACACTCCTATTAGAGGTGAATTCCTCCTGATTTCATTAAGGATGGAGGTGCGCCCTCATTTATCCATTATATATGTGAGAGTGGCCCTAGTTAATAAGTTAGTTGTTCGCATGACTGTGAGACTGATGGGCACAAGATGCCAAGTGTTAGATTTCAGATGCTAGGATTTTCGTGAGTTGTGGTTTGTTCGGGATTTTGTAAATTTGTAGAAGTAGTTGAATAAGACCTTATGTGAATATCATCGTAGGATCTGAGTTATTGCTTTGTTTTCCCCTTACTGTGTTGTGACCTTAGGATATGGATTGTGTTTCCGCCGTCGTCTTGTATTATCATTTTTCTTATATTTTCGTTGTACTTGTTATTCTTTTCCCTCATCGTGATTGTAGCATTGTTGGTAATTTTGTGCAGACTTTACATATATATACCATTTCTGTTGTCCCATCATTATATTTTTTACCTGATCGGTAGGTGTCTTGACTGTTCCAGGCACTTCCACTCAGTTCTGTCAGCCTTGGGAGGAGGCGTTTCGGTCGAGACTTTGAGGTATATCTGCTACGTCCGCAGACCGAAAAGTCCCTATCCAGCTTTTTGTAATAAGCATAGTTCTTCGATATTTATCCTTCTTTAGACATTCTTGAGTTAGAGCCTCTTATGTATCCCTTAGCTTGTGATTTGTGAGATTCCGGGTTTTGGGAATTTTTTTGTTAGTTTTGAGGGCTGTGATTATATGTGCCAAGCGGCACCTTAAACCCATGGTTATTTTACTAAATCAGTTTTAATTATTTCTTCCGCAATTTTTTGGTTTATCTTCCGCATTGTTAGGCTTACCTAGTCGTAGGGACTAGGTGCCGTCACGACATGTTCACGGAGGGCAAACTGGGGTCGTAACAAGTTGGTATCAGAGCTCTAGATTCATAAGAGTCGCAGATCACAAGCCGGTTTATTAGATGTTCTAAGATTTTAATGACTTCTGCCCTCTTTCTCTTCAAATTAAACCGGCATACTGAAATCGATTGCACTAAGGAGCTTCGATTTTGCTGAAAGAAGGACTTCGTTCTCGTGGATCGGTACGGAGATATCTGTACTTATCTGCGAGAAACTATGTAACCGTTAGGAAAACTCCACTTCATTTGATTTTCCTGTCGTGCGAGATTTTTGTCATCCACAATCCTAAACCTCTTTCTTCTACTCTCTCATAGATGGAGAGGAAACATACTACCGAGGTGATCAGGCACCCGCGCCCCTTGTTGCAGCTGTTGGTGATCGGGGCCGGGGTAGAGTTCGAGGACGCACACGTAGTGCAGCGAGAGCACCTGTGCGAGCAGCCGCCGAGGTACCACCAGCAGATCCGACCGGAGTCCAGGCACCTGACACGCCTACTGCTACTACTACTCCAGCCCTTCGGGAGACTTTGGCATGGTCCATGAGTGTGTACACCACCTTGGCTCAAGCAGGATTGCTTCCCCTTACTGCAACCACACCCTAGGCTGGGGGAGGAGCACAGACTCCCGCCGCCCGCACTACGGAGTAGCGAGTGCATGTTGAGCAAGTCCCTAAGATTATTCCTGCGCCGCTTGCAGCACCAGTTCAGCCCGAGGGCATGCCAACGGCTTCTGAGTAGAAGCAGATAAGATTAGAAAGGTTCAAGAAGTATGATCCTCTAGTATTTAGTGGATTAGCATCGGACGATACCTTGGGGTTTCTTGATGAGTGTTACCGCATTCTCCATACTTTCGGTATCTCAGGATCGAGCAGGGTTTCTTTCACTACTTTCCAGCTTTGAGGAGCCGCCTATGATTAGTGGCGCACCTATGAGTTAGACAACCCAGACGAGGTAGCTTCACTGACTTGGGACCAGTTTTCTTATATGTTTCTGAGAGAGTTTGTTCCTCAGAGCCTCAGGGATGCATGGCGCGTGGAGTTTGAGCATTTGCGCCAGGGTGCTATGACTGTCTCGGAGTATGCTGTCTGTTACACCAGTTTGGCTAGACATGCCCCGGCCTTGGTTTCTACTGTTCGCGAGAAGGTTTGCCGGTTCATTGAGGGGTTTATTCCCAGCATCAGGTCAATTATGGCTCGTGAGTTGGAGATGGATATCCCATATCAACATGTGGTGAACATTGCTAGGAAGATAGAGGGTATGCATGCCAGAGAGAGGGAGAGCAGGCAGGGTCATGAGAGAGAGAGAGCAGACGAGAGCAGGAGAGCGAGTTTGAGGAGGCGAGGAGGCCTCGTAGACGGGGAGATATACTGGTCCTTATTTTGGAGGTAGGGTGCGTCATGGTAGAGTTTTTGCGGGTCAGCCAGTTCAGTTCGCGCTTCAAGCTTTACATGGTAACTCGGGTGTTAATGGGTCTCGGAGTACCCGTACCGCACAGTTCCCACTGCCTCGTCAGCAGAGAGGGTGCTTTGAGTGTGGAGATACTAGCCACATGGTGAGAGATTGTCCCAGACTTCGAGCTGACGTGTCACGGCGAGGTATTCAGGCAGGTAGAGGGCACCCAAGAGAGGGAGGCCTGGCTCGTTGATGTGTTTCATATAGTAGGTTTGAGCCCGGTACGCCAGCTAATGTCATTCAGGTACGAATTTAGTTTGTTATAGAGGGCACTATCTTTAGTTCATCACAGTTCTGCTTATCGGGGTGAGTTCCCTAATCTGTTGTTCCATCGTGGGTGCATTTCATGACTGTACTCTATTTATGTGATTAATCTATTGGGAGGTTATATGAGTGATAACCGTGTCTATCATCTATTTCTAGCTGTTGCCGAGAGTTATGAGACTGGTAGTAAATTCCTCTTGTCCATTTCGATAGGTTTGGAGTGATTTCGGAGTATCCTTGGTTACGAGCTGTAATTTCTATGCTCCACCGGTATGGGAGCCAATCTATGTTGTGAGTGTTAGACGAAATTGATCTGGTGAGAGTCCCCAGATGGTTCGATGTGTACCCTACTTGTGATTTAGTGTTAAGGGCGGGACCCTCGTGATTTCATGTGATTTAATATGCTGAGATCGGGATGTGTACCGCGGTGAGGGTTATATCAGAATAAGATCCTTGTGAGTCTTTATATGTTTCATTCCTTCTTGTTAGATGTTTGTAGATTAGTGTTTTAGAAAATTTGTGCTAGTTTGACTTGTTTGATAGTTCCTTTATGTGTTTTTTCCCTTCCCATATTCATCCATTTTCGTTGCATGCTTCTTGAGTTCTAGTTTGTGGGGTGCATGCCTGTTGGTATTAGCTGGGATTTGGTTATTTGGATGGTTTGAGCCTGGAGAGGCTCAGTTGTTGGGTACAGATTTGGTTTAGGATGCCTTGGACAAGGTCAAGATCATTCAAGATAGGCTTCGTTCAGCTCAGTGTAGGCAAAAGAGTTATACAGACCGCAAGTTTTGAGATGTGGCTTTTATGGTTGGTAAGTGGGTATTGCTCCGAGTGTTGCCTATGAAAAGCAAGATGAGATTTGGAAAGAAGGGCAAGCTTAGCCCTAAGTTCATTGGTCTGTTCCGTTTGAGATTCTTGATCGAGTGGGAGAGGTGGCTTATAGACTTGCATTGCCGCATAGCTTATCAGCCGTGCATCCAGTTTTTCATGTATCCATGCTTCGGAGGTATCACGGAAAACCAGCCCACGTGTTAGATTTCAGCAATGTCCAGTTGGACAAGGACTTGTCTTATGAGGAGGAGCTGGTAGCTATACTAGACAGGCAGGTTCGTCAGTTGAGGTACAAGAGTTTTCCTTCTGTTCGTGCCCACTGGAGAGGTCAACCTCCTGAGGCATCGACCTGGGAGTCCGAGTCTGACATGCGGAGCCGTTATCCTTATCTTTTTCCCGACTCAGGTACTTCTATCTTTTATTCGTTCGAGGATGAACGGTTGTTTTAGTGGTGGAGGATGTGACGACCCGAATGGGTCATCACTTGTTTTCTTACCCATTCTGTACTTTCGAGGCCTTGAAAACCTCATTTAGGGTTGCCTCGATTTGCATGTGCAGTCCAGACGCGTAGCCGGAAAGCTTAAATATGAATTCTGTGAGAAAAATGCTAAATTTTGATATTAAAATGAGTAAATTTGACTTCGGTCAACATTTTAGGTAAACGGACCGGTACCCGTAATTTGACAGTCCCCAAGGGTTCATAGGAAAATATGGGACTTGGGCGTATGCCCGGAATCAAATTCCGAGGTCCCAAGCCTGATAAATGAATTTTTGTGTGAAATTATTTTTTGGAAATAATTTAAGGAAATTGGAAATGAAATTTGATTAGAACGTATTGGTATCGGGCCCGTATTTTGGTTCCGGCACCCGGTATAGGTCTTATATGTGATTTAAGCGCTTTCAGCAAAATTTGGTTGAAAACAGACGTCGTTAGACGTATTTCGGACTTAAAATGGAAATTTGATGTTTTATGAAAAATTGGAAGAAATCATGAATTTTTGAGGTTTAATTCGATGTATATGATGTAATTTGGCGATTTGATCGCGCGAGTAAGTTCATAGGATGTTTTAGAGGTTGTGTGTATATTTGGTTTGGAGCCCCGAGGGCTCGGGTGAGTTTTGGATAGGCGTCGGAGTGCATTTTTAAACCTTAAAAGTTGTTGTATGAATTGGCTCGCAAATGCGATATCTCAAATGCAAGTGGCCCTTCGCAATTGCGAAGTAAGCCCATGCCAGCCCTTCTCGCAAATGCGAGCATTTCTTCGCAAATGTGAAAAATGCCCAGGATGCCAGTGATCGCAAAGGCGGCCATTATGTCGCAAATGCGAGGTCTGGCCTGTCGCAAATGCGGCACATTTTCTCGCAAATGCAAACCACCCTAGATCCTTCAGAGTTCGCAAATGCGAACTCACCTTCGCATTTTTCAAACCTACAGGCCCACCTTCGCATCTCCAACATCTGAGGCCTGCATATTTCATACTTAGCCAAATTTGAACTTCATTTTTCATATTTTCTAAAACTCAAACACCCATAGGCGATTTTCCAAGAAATCTTTCTTCTCCAAATGAATTGTAAGTTAATTTCTACTTAATTCTTTCAATCATTTACATCATTTAACTTGTTTTCCACCTAAAATCAATGATTTTCATGGGTGAAATTGGTGGTTTTTGGTAGAACCTAAGTTTCTAAAAATTTGGGGATTTGGACCTCAATTTGAGGTCCGATTTCAAAACAAATTACATATTTGAGTTCGTGGGGGAATGGGTAACCGGGTTTTGGTTCGAACCTCGGGTTTTGACCTCGTTGGCCTGAGGGGTATTTTGGTTATTTTACCTAATTTTACACTATAGCTTTTAATTAAATAGTAGAATCAGTTGCTTGAGGTGTTATTTACAGTGTGTGATTGAATTAAATAGATTTGGGCCATTTGGAGTCGAGTACTCGTGGCAAGAACGTGGTTGCTAGTTGATTTTAGCCGTTTCGAGGTAAGTATCTTGCCTAACCTTGTGTGGGAGACTTCCCCTTAGGATTTGAGTCTTCTTTGTTGATTGTATTCCTTGTACGCGAGGTGACGAGTGCGCGCTCGGATTTATTTGTGGAAAGTTGTCCCTTTTAGGTTCTTAGATCCTTGAAATCACCGAATATGGAGTTTTTCATGATATGATTGAGTTCCCTGTTATTAGTTTCACCCCTACATGTCTTACTTGGAATTTAGTTGCCCTTTTTGGTGTATTCGTGTTGCCTAATTGACTTTTACTTGTTAAACTGTAGACATTTTCCCTTCTATAGTCATATTATCATTCCTAAATGCTTGTCTTTATTTGGAAATCATTATTTCTATCTCTCATGTAATTAATTGGTCTTCATTGGAAAAAAGTTAGATATCCCATGTTTAGTTGATACTTTTCTTAATTGTAATTATTTGATTCATATTAACTTCCTTGTTGTTGAACTGAGTATTATGGAATCGTTGTTTCGTATTATTTCTCCCTTGTCGAGTTGTTCTTGTTGCGCTTAGTAATTCTCTGTTACGGTTATTCCTTGTGAGCTAGTTGTACCGTCTTTTGGTGAACGGAAATACATGGGTTGATTCCCCTTGCTTTGTTCCTATATATATTGTCATTTATTGTGTTGCATTGATATTGTTAATGCAAGAGGTTTCTGGTGTGCGATTATTAATATTGTTAGGCACGAAGTTTCTGCCGTGCGGTTATTGATATTGTTGATGCACGAGGTTTCTGCCGTGCGGTTATTGATATTGTGAGGCACGAGGCTTCTACCGTGTGGTTATTGATGTTGTGATGCATGAGGTTTTTGCCGTGCAATTTTTGTTGAGGGGTTGCACGAGGTCTTTGCCGTGCTACTATTTCTATTCATATATTGCACATGCGGCATAATAAGGCGGGATATGTTCATATGCTTATATGTAGGTTGCGCATGTGGCGAAATAAGGTGGGAAATATTATGATGCATGTGTGGCAAAATAAGGCAGTTCTTATAATATTATTAATTGAACGCGTGGAAAATAAGGTGGGCTATGTCAGGGGTTGATTGATAAGAATCGTGACGACCTGTAGAGGCATTCCTATTTTGTTTAATATTGTGATTGTGGGTTATCCACATGTATTTGTTTTATCGCTTGAATGTTGCGGGGAAACATCGTACGTGCGGTTTGTTCTCCTTTTTATGTTTACTAGTTGGTACAATTCTTGTTAGAATACTTGTACCAGCATACACGCAGTTGAACACTCCTATTAGAGGTGAATTCCTCCTAATTTCGTTAAGGATGGAGGTGCGCCCTCATTTATTCATTATATATGTGAGGGTGGCCCTAGTTAGTCAGTTAGTTGTCTGCATGACAGTGAGACTAATGGGCACAGGATGTCAAGTGTTAGATTTTAGATGCTAGGATTTTCTTGATTTGTGGTTTGTCCGGGATTTTGTAAATTTGTAGAAGTAGTTGAATAAGACCTTATGTGAATATCATCGTAGGATATGAGTTATTTCTTTGTTTTCCCCTTACTGTGTTGTGACCTTAGGATATGGATTGTGTTTCCGCCGTCGTCTTGTATTGTCATTTTTCTTATATTTTCCTTGTACTTCTTGTTCTTTTCCCTCATCGTGATTGTAGCATTGTTGGTAATTTTGTGCAGACTTTACATATATGTATGTATGTATATATATATATATATATATATATATATATATATATATATATATATATATATATATATATATATATATATAT
>MU722728.1:116049-174022 GCA_026770625.1 Nicotiana glauca
GCTAAAAAAAAAGGCTAAGACACAGACAGACAAACGTAAGATAGACCAAATTTCGTCTTCAAAAACATATTCGCTAACTTTATTAAAAAATGTTCTCGGCCTAGGTCCTTTTGTAATTATTCTTGATTGTTACGTTTCGAAATTTCCATGTTCGGGACTGTGATGGCGCGTAATATTTCACTTGCTAGGCAAGCCAGCGTTAGAGTAATTCTTTGCCAATTTTAAACATTTTGAACAATTTAACCAATCAAACAGAAATGAAGCCAAATAAAATACGAAATCGCATAATAATCCAATATCTAGTATAACCCACATCTGCAGTCACGAGTATATGAGCTTCAAGAGGTTCTACAAATAGATTCTAAATCAAATACAATTGTCTCGAATGAAATGAACGGTAAATAAGAAAAGATTAAGTGGACTTCAAGGTCTGCGGATGCCAGCAGATCTACCTCGAGTCTCCAATTAAGCTAATCCGAGTTGTTGCGCCTCACGGGTAGCTGGGACCACTACCGAAATTTGCACAAGAAGTGCAGAGTATAGTATGAATGCAACCGACATAATGTACTCCATAAGTGTCGAGTCTAACATCGACAAGGTAGTGACGAGACTATGACAGGACACCCACGTAAATAAACATGTGCAAACGAAAATATACGTACAACATAACAACAAATAAAGATTAAACATGTGCTATTGGAGGGGACATGCGAAAGGGGTACAAGATACGGTAACTACAATAGGAAATGATAACATAAAATGGCCAATAAACCTTCAACCAATAAAAACAGATAGAGATAATGAATAAAGACTGCACGGCATCACTCATCGTGCTTTTACTCTTAACCTCACCATGAAATAATAATAATGTTACGGCATCACCCTTCGTGTTTTTACTCTCATCCCTCCATAAAATGATAGATACAACACGGCATCACCATTCGTGATTTCACTCTCAATTTCATCATGAAACGATAAATACGGCACGACATCACCTTTCGTACTTTAACTCTTTTCCTCATTATGTATAAATCAATAATGAAACAATAGTCGGCACGACATTACCCTTCATACTTTAATACTCTCCCTTACCATGTAGCAATGAATATATAATATTTGGGAGAAAGAATAATCAAGAATAAACCTTACATCAACAACGGTTCCACAATATCGAACTTTAACTTCTGATAATACTCAATTACCACAAATAGTTCATAAATGCGGAACGAGCAATCAATTAAGTAATAATCTAGTCTAAGCATGGATATAATAATCAAACAAGGAAATAAATTATAATAAACAAGTTCTACCGGCATGCTTTAACCAAACAACAACGCATAAGTACTCGTCACCTCACATATACGGTGTATCACATATTTAAACATGTAGCAAATAGGCAAACAAGTCCTAATCCCTCAAGTCAAGGTTAACCATGACAATTAACTCGGTCTAAAATTGGCTCAAAGCTTAAATACGGCTTTGCCTTTCGAACAGGCCTCCGAACCAACCAAATCTAGTAAACTATAAACTAAATGATTCAAAATAAGCCTTAGGAACTACCCACGAATAAAAGAGGTTCAATTTAGGTCATTATTGAAAAAGTCAACAAAATTCAACTCCCGGGCTCGCTTGGTCCAAACCCGAAATTCGGGCAAAAACCCAATTACCCATTCACCCCTGATCCCAGTTATGTAATTTATTTCGAAATTCGACCTCAAATTGATGTCTAAATTCTAATTTTACAAAAATCCCCAATTCTACCCAAATCCCCAATTTCTACTATAAAAATCCTAGATTTTAAGTTAAAATCTTATGAAATGTAATGGGTAATTGAAAGAAAGTCGGTTAGAATGACTTACCAATGAATAGGGGAAGAAGATCTCTTGAAAAAATTGCCTCTAAGGTTTCTAGGGTTGAAAATTTGAAAGAATGAACAAAAATCTTATTTTTCCCATCTTAAGTCCAGGCGCAGATGCCACAATTGCGACCTGGGTTTACAATTGCGAAGGCCCCCCATATCTTCTACCATCGCAAATGCGATGGGTTTGTTCGCAATTGTGAACTTCATATTTCCGCAATTACGACCCCTTGATCGTAATTGCGGATCATTCCATCCCCAGTACTTCTTCGCAATTGCAAACTGCTTGTTCGCGAAATGCGAAACTGACAGAATCCCTAACAGTTCGCAAATGAGAACACGGACCTCGCAAATGCAAGATCAATCCTAACTATGCTCGTAAATGCGAAGTTTCCTTTGCAAATGTGAGGCTCGCATTTGCAAGCCAGAGCTCACAATTGCCAAGTCTGTAGACCTGTTGCACCAGAATTCCTCTAAGTTCAAAAAAATTACACTGTAGCTTATCTGAAACTCACCCGAGTCCTCGGGGCTACAAACTAAACATGCACACAAGTCCAAAAACCTCATAAAAACTTGATCGCATGACCAAAACACCAAAATAACGCCTAGAACTACGAATTGGACACCAAATCAAATGAAACTTAAGAATTTTTATTTTAAAAACCAGACGTCCAAATCCCGTCAAAACAACTCTGGTTTTTAACCAAATTTTGCAGACAAGTTGCAAATATAGCAATGAACCTATATCAAGCTCCGAAACAAAAATCTATCCCCAGTAGCAATAAAGTCAAACTTTCATCAAATCTTTAAAGTCTTTAAACCTTTAAACTTGAAATTTTCAACAACATGCTATTACTCGAGCTAGAGACTTCCGACTTCGATTCTGGTCATACGTCGAAGTCCTAAATTACAATACAGACCCACCGAGACCATCAAAACACAGATCATCTGGGTACATTTACTCAAAACATTGACCAAAGTCAACTCAGATAAAAGCCTTACGAAAATAGACACGGTTGTGCACACAAATCGAGGAAGGCTAAAAGGAGCTATTGAAGGTTTTGAAACATAGAATGAAAGTTTACAACTCTAGATGACCTATCGAGTCATCATATTCTCCACCTCTAAAATTATTGTTCGTCCTCGAATTATCACGCCCCAACCTCGGGAGGTACAACCAACGCTCAATCGAGCTAACCAAACTGAGCAAGCCTTTTGAAAACTTTCTACCCAAATCACCATGACCAAGAAAACCATGCTTTAGTTTATTTAGACAGTAGGAAATATCGTACATGCAACATTTTTAGTTCATTTTATATCACAAACCTTAAACCATAGTTAAGTTTCCAAGATTACATACAGTTACAGTTTAGAAGAAAAAGAGTTTAGAATTACAACAGAGTTCATTGACCTATCCAACACCTGTACATAACCCACACAAACGTCTATGGAGCCTCTAAAGATATAAAAGATAGTTATGATAATGCAGGCAACAAGGTCCCGACTATACCTTAAAAGTTGAAATCTATAGCAAAATACATACTGCATCACCCCAGGAAGAAAAGGGCTCACCAAGATTGTTGAGAGGAGGATGCTCCTCTATCTACGATCGGCACTGTATAGTATGGAGCCATCTACATCCATTGAAAGATGTAACGCCCCCGGCAAAAGGGACGTTAGTACTATGGAATAGTACTAGTATGTATAACTAAACACCATCTCATTAGAAAGAACTATCATACAAGAACAAATAAATCACAAGGACCAATCAAAAGCTTTAAACGATCACCACATCATCAAGTAAAAGAATCATATAACTTTCACAAAATTTCCATAGCTTTACGGTGGGGCATTTAATATTGTTCATCATCATTCATAATACCGTCGCTTTCTTGTGCGGAATTCGATCACGACCTGATCGACTAGGTTGCCTCATTTTAGACATGTATCTAAATCACAATCTTATTCTCACTTTCCGAATTCAATATCAGCACAATACCACCATGTGTGTGGCATGGCATCCAATCACGACCCGATCGGCTAGACCGTCTTACCAAGACGTTGTTCCTTTTTCATTAATCTTCTCATATCAATCTTTATTCCACATATATAAATTTGTAAGCACTTGGGGCCACAATTATGACATCATACTTGGCACTAGGCCACATTTCACATCATTTTCACTTTCAATGTTAACCTTGCAATTTAGGATAATAGGCACATACAAGAGCAATTCAAGTTGTAAGCATAGATAATATTTCACATAGTTGGCATGACAAAATTAGTTTTAGTCTTGACTTGAATTCTAGTACATTGAACACATTGAGGCACACCTTTCATGTATATATAATTGCAAAACCAATTCATGTGAAATAACAATCACTACATCAATCAAATTTTAGTCTTACAATATTTGCATAGACACCAACGGAGCTCAATTTTTAAGAAGATGGGATTTTAGCCATACATACCTCAATGGAGCTTTTTCTTAAATTCTTACAATAATTCCGGAACTCTTAGCCACCTCGATCTATTTATGAGAATTACAAGTTGATCCAAAAATTAGAGAGTAATCAAGATTCTAGCTCACCTGAGCATACTCTCAAGCACTAAGTGTGCATTATAAATTTTAAGGTCTTTTGTGAAAAATTCTATCATCTTACACCCTATTTGTTACATTCTTGGCTCATAATCTCCCCATACCCTTTTATCATGCATACATGCAAAACAATCAACCCTTATACCCATGAACCCATTTGTTAATTACTTAATTTAGTAGGAATTTTAAAATCAAAGTTAGGGCACAAGTTCTTATCTCTTAGGATGAAGGCCTAGCAATTTTACTTGAAAATCTTCAAAGATTTGAGCAAGGATTGTGGAGACTTGGTGAGAATTAGTTTCTCACTCTAAATGCAGTAGAAATATCATGAAGAGGTATAATATGGTGTTTTTAATGAAATAGGGTCGGGTTTTAAAAGTTAGAAAATAGAAGCCCCGACTAAATCTGTTGTCGCATATGTGACTACATAACTGATATGCGGCCCACAAAAGGGACCACAAAATGGCCCTCAAAACTTGAACATTCTGCTCGAGTATGCGACCAATATGCAGTATGCATACCTATTCTACGGTCGCATAATGCACCGCAGAACTGCCCTATACAAAAATCCAAGGAGGCTATTCGACGACTATATGGCTTGCATATTGATTATGCGATCGCATAATTGGCCACATAGTTGACTTCAAAACTAACCAACATACTGCCTCACTCTGCGGCGACTATATGGTCCACATAGCTATTATGCGATCGCATAATTGACCGCAGAAATGCGCTTTTCTGAAAAACATTATTTCTTAGCTTTTTAATGCACAGATCAATCCAAAAGGTCCGAATCGCTTTTAAAAATTTCTAACACATATTTCTAACTTGGCACTATAAGATTTCGGGTTTTTCAATGAAAATTTCACGAGGCCTTACAGGACATAGAAAAATACTTGAACAGGTGAAAAGGTGTGGATATCTACTCCGTATGTCGGACTCTGACTCCTAGGTAGCTACCTCAAGTGGCTAACCTCTCCACTGCACTCGAACCGAAGGATAACTATTTGATCAATTGTCGAACCTGCCGGGCTAGAATAGCCACCGGCTACTCCTCATAAGTCAAATCCTTGTCCAACTGGACTGAGCTGAAATCTAACACATGGGACGGATCACCGTGATACTTCCGGAGCATAGACACATGGAACACCATGTGGACCGCTAATAAACTAGGTGGAAATGCGAGCCTTTAAGCCACCTCACCCACTCTCTCAAGACTCTCAAAGGGTTTGATATACCTAGGGGTAGGGCTGCTTATCGGGCGGATTGGGCAACATTTTACTCTTAACGGTTATCGGCTTTTAAATGTAATAATCCGTTAGCCACCCGATAAGATATCGGGCGGATTGGTATCGGTTTAGCTCTTATCAGGTGGTTTATCGGCCTAACATACATATTCACTAAATATCTCCCATTCTTCCCATCTTAGAAATAATGAATTTCCATAAAAAATAACATTTCAGAGGCAATATGATGCATTCAATTTGCTTTGCCAGAGATAATAGATTTGAATGAATATTAGATTACTTCAACAGAGATTTACTCATAAACCATGCATGACCAAAAATGCAGCTTATTCTTCTTTTAGGCAAAGACCAAAAGGCTAATAGTAATAACATGACTAATTGAAGAAAAAACAAAATGAAAGTATGAAAAGAGAGAACATAGTACTTCATCCATATACAAACACTAAAAAGGTTTTGGAAGAAGCTGTTTGCATATATACACACCAAAAAAGGATCAAGAGCAAAACACTACAGAGACAAACTTCGTAACCAATCCAATAGTTCAACATTCAAGACCACTTCTACAGAAACAAAACTTTGCGCTAAACATTCAAGACCACTTCTACAGAAACAAAACTTTGCGCCCAACCATTTAACAAAAACCACTTCCATTCTGTGCCGAAAAGGTACTTAATACTACTACAAAATCCCATAAAAAGTTTGATAAGAGAAAAGGCAAAATGTTAATATATATATAAATAAAAATAAATTATATATATATATATATATATATTCTTAACGGGTTAACAGATTATCCGTAATGGATTATCCGTTAAGAAAATTGAATAATCCGCCCCCAAATCGATAAACCGTTAATAAAAAAATTCAATCCGTTCCCCCTCCGTTAAGCCGTTACCAGTAAGCCATTAAGCTTCGGTTCGGATCGGTTTTTAGTTTCGGATCGATTTTGAACACCCCTACCTAGGGGCTAGGGTTCAACTTGCCCTTCTTCCCAAACCTCATCACACCCTTCATGGGTGAAACCCGGAGCAATACCTTCTCTCCAACCATGAATGCAACATCACGAACTCTACGGTTGGCATAACTTATCTACCTAGACTAAGCTGTGCGAAGTTGATCCTGAATAATCTTGACCTTGTCCAAGGCATCCTGTACCAAATCTGTACCCAACAACCGAGCCTCCCCCGGCTTGAACCATCCAACTGGAGAACGGCATCGCCTCCCGTACAATGCCTCATAGGGAGCCCTCTGAATGGTCGAATGGTAGTTGTTGTTGTATGAAAACCCCGCAAGTGTCAAGAACTAATCCCAAGAACCCCCAAAATCCATAACACAAGTGTGAATCATATACTCCAATATCTGAATAGTGCGCTCAGACTGTCTGTCCATCTGGGGATGAAATGATGTTCTCAACTCAACCTTCATGCCCAACTCACGCTATACTTCCCTAAAGAAGTGCAAGGTAAACTATGAACCTCTATCAGAAATGATAGACATGGGCACACCGTGAATACAGACAATCTTGCGAATGTAGATCTCAGCAAACCGCTCTAGAGAATAGGTAACGGCCATAGGGATGAAATGCGCTGACTTGGTCAGCCTGTCCACAATAACCTATACTACGTCAAACTTCTCTGCATCTATGGGAGTCCAATAACAAAATCCATAGTGTTATGCTCCCACTTCCACTCAGGAATCTCTAATTTCTAAAGCAAACCCACCAGGTCTATGATGTTTGTACTTTACTTGCTAAAACTTTAGACACTGAGCTACATATGCAACTATGTTCTTCTTAATCCTCCTCCAACAATAATGTTGTAGCAAGTCCTAATACATCTTGGCGACACCCGGATAAATAGAATATCGGAACTGTCGGCCTCCTCAAGAATCAACTCATGAAGTCCAGCTATATTTGGCACACAAATACGACCATGAATCCTTAAAACTCCACCATCTCCAACAGTAACCTAGTTGGTACCACCGTGCCGCACTGTGTCCCTAAGGACAAGCAAATGAGGGTCATCATACTGCCTCTCTCTAATACGCTCAAACAAGTAAGAGCGAGCAACTGTACAAGCTAGAACACGGCTAGGCTCTGAAACATCTAAACCCACAAACTGATTGGCCAAATCCTGAACATTTTATGCAAGCAGTCTCGCAACAACTAGAATGTACTCAAGGCTGCCCATACTCACTGCCTTTCTACTCAAAGCATTGGCCTTTCCGGGATGATATAAGATGGTGATGTCATAATCTTTCAATAGATCCATCCACCTCATCTGCCTCAAATTGAGATCCTTTTGTTTGAACAGATACTGCAAGCTCCGATGATCTGTGAATACCTCGCATGAGATACAGTAAAGATAATGCCTTCAAATATTTAACGCATGAACTATGGTTGTCAACTCTAAGTCATGAACGGGGTAATTCTTCTCATGAACCTTTAATTGCCGCGACGCATATGCAATCACCCTTCTATCCTACATCAATACTGCACCAATCCAATACGAGATGAATCACAATACACCATGTACGATCCTAAACATGTGGGCAACACCAACACTGGCGTTGTAGTCAAATCAGTCTTGAGCTTCTGAAAGCTCAACTCACACTCGTCCGACCATCGGAACAGGGCATCCTTCTGGGTCCCTCTAGTCAGTGGGGTACTATAGATGAAAACCCCTCTATGAACCAGCGGTAATAACCCGCCAAACCCAGGAAACTCCAAATCTCCATAGCTAAAGTGGGTCTAGGCTGGTTCTGAATTGCCTCAATCTTCTTATGATCCACTTGTATTCCCTCTATCGATACGATGTGCCCCAAGAAAGCGACCGAGTCCAACCAAAACTCCCACTTTGAAAACGGGCATATAACTAGTTGTCTCTCAGAGCCTGAAGTACAATCCAAAGATGTTGCTCATGTTGTTCTCGACTGTAGGAGTAGATCAAGATATCATCAATAAACACAATCACAAAGGAATCCAAATAGGTCTTGAATACCCGGTTCATCAAATCCATAAATGTTGTTGGGGCATTTGTAAGCCCAAATGACATCACTAGAAACTCATAATGCCCATACCGAATCCAAAAAGTTGTCTTAGGGACATCAGATAACCTAATCTTCAACTAATGTAGCCAGACCTCAAATCAACCATCGAAAACACCTTGGCACCCTGAAGCTGATCAAATAAGTCATCAATCCTCGACAATGGATGCTTGTTCTTGATGGTGACTTTATTCAACTACCGGTAGTCTATGCACATCCCCATCGATCCATATTTCTTCTTCACAAACAACACAGGCGCACCCCAGGGCGAGACACTAGGTCTAATAAAGCCCTTATCAAGTAAATCTTGCAAATTCTCCT
This sequence comes from Nicotiana glauca, assembly GCA_026770625.1. Taxonomy (NCBI): domain Eukaryota; kingdom Viridiplantae; phylum Streptophyta; class Magnoliopsida; order Solanales; family Solanaceae; genus Nicotiana; species Nicotiana glauca. Next base: position 125,120 of record MU722728.1, read on the forward strand.
TCAATTCTTTCAGCTCTTATGGGTCTATACGGTATGGTAGAATAGAAATATGTTGAGTGCCCGGAGCCAAATCAATACAAAAGCCAATATCTCTATTGGGTGGCATCCCTGACAGATCTGCAGGAAATATTTTTGGAAACTCATAAAAAACTGGTATTCAATCCATGGAAGGAACCTCCGCACTAGAATCACAAACATAAGTCAAATAAGCTAGACACCACTTCTCGACCATACGCCGAGCCTTCACAGAAGAGATAACCCTGCTGGTAGAATGGCCAGGAGTTTTCCTTCACTCTAATTGAGGCAACCCCGGCAAGGCTAAGGTCACCATCTTAGCGTGACAATACATTATAGCATGATAAGGTGACAGCCAATCTATACCCAAGATGACATCAAAATCTACCATATCAAGAAGTAGGAGATCTATGCTAGTCTCGAGACTCCTAATGTTAACCACACATAAACGATAGACGCGATCTACAACAATAGAATATCCCGCAGGTGTGGACACATACACAGGAGAACTTAAAGAATCACGAGGCACAACCAAATATGAAGCAAAATAGGATGAGACGTAGGAATAAGTACTCGAATGAAATAGAACTGAAGCATCTCTATGGCAAACTGGAACAATACCTGTAATGACAGCGTTAGATGACTCAACATCATGCCTCACTAGAAAAGCATAAAATCGGGGTGGGGTCTTACTACTCTGAACTACATCTCTAGTACAAGCCATAGCGTGCTGGCCTCCACATGTAACGGCCTCACCTCTACCTCTAGCTGCCTGACCCCTACCTCTAGCTGGTTGGGCAGACAATAAAGCAACCAGTGCCAGGACCATGGCACGAGAACCCTATTGTTGTGAGTTACCTGGTGCCCGAGGGTAATCTAGCAATGTTCCTTGGATCACCACAAGTATAAGAGGACCTGGGCTGGTATGACTCCTAACCCTGAAACAGACCCTGTCGACCTGAGTAACCACCCTGAAAACTCTGGAGCGAAGGTGCACTAATAGGAGCTGGTGGTGCACTGTAGGCTAGGAGGTCGGAATGAGACATATGAGGGTCGCGACCACAAGAAGCACTGTGGGATGCCTGGAGCACTGAGTGAAACGGCCTGGGAGGATGGCCTCTACCAAAAGTACCCATGCCTCCAGACAAGACACCACTGAACCTACCAAAATGATGAAGCCTCTTATTAGACCCTTGCCTCTTCTCCTGTGCAAGAACCATATCGATCCGCCTAGAAACATTTGCAGCCGTCTGAAAGGAAATCTCACCTCCGATCTCCTTGGCCAACTGTAACTTGATAGGGTGAGTGAGTCCATCAATAAACCCCTTAACCCTCCTCCTATCAGTAGGAAGCAAGATAAGGGCAGAGGTAGATCCACAAGATGGGTCTCATACTAAGTAACAGTCATACTACCATGTTGGAGACGCTCAAACTGTCTGTGGTAATCCTCTCTCAATGTGATAGGGCGGAACTTCTCTAAGAATAGCTAAGAGAATCGATCCCAAGTAAAAGCAGGCGACCTAGCTGGTCTAGTCCACATATAATCCTTCCACCACCTCTTGGTTGAACTCTCATCTGAAACACCGCAAAATCGACCCCATTGGTCTCAACTATACCCATGTTCCGCAGCACCTCATGACTGCGGCCTAGATAATCATGTAGGTCCTCAGAAGGTGCACCACTAAAGTGAACTGAAAAGAGCTTTTTAAACTTGTCCAATCTCAATAAGCCCTCAGAGGACATGGCAGGCCTATCATCGGCCTGTGCCGCAATAACCGGCTGAACTACCCCAGCCGGTGGGGCAGCTAGAGTCTGATACTAGGGAGCCACATGCTCAGGGTGTGAGTAGGGGGGGGTCTATGCTTCTCCCCTAGCTTGAGAGAAGGCTGGTGCCACAGGAAATGTATCGGCCTGGGCCACATTCTCCATAAGGCCCACCAAGAGAACCAGAGCGTCCTAAAGCACTAGGCTGGCAATGGACCCCTCCGAGACCTGAGCTGGTCCAATAGGTATAGTCTGATCTAGAACCTCTTCATCAAAATACACTTAAGGCTCCACTGTTGGTGTTTCTGCTCAAGATCTTGGATAAGCTCAGCCTCCCTCTAGCGTGATCTCGGCCTCATCCTCTACCCCTAGTAGGAGCTACCACTGGGGGCTTTGGTTGTTGTCCCGCTGAAGATGCAGTATGTTTTTTGCGATCTGCGAGAGAAAAAGAATAGAAGAGTTCAATCATCAATGATAGAAAAAAATCGCACGACAAAGAAGAATAGAAGTGAAATTGTTCCTATACTTCATAGACTCTGGAAGATAAGTACAAACATCTTCATACCAATCCTCCAGACTCCACTAAGATTGCTCTTCGTACCAATCCTCCAGACTCCACTAAGATTGCTCATGACTCGTAAGACCTAGGCAACCTAGTGATGTGATACCAACTTATCACAACCCAGAATTCCCACCTTCAGGACTGTGATGGGGTCTAACATTTCACTTGCTACGCAAGCTAACGTTAGAGTAATTTTTTTGCCAATTTGAAACACTTTGAACAATTTAACCAATTAAAAAGAAATGAAGCCAAAATAAAGTACGAAATATCTTAATAATCCAATATCTAGCACAACCCGGATCTGGAGTCATGAGTACACGAGCTTCTAGAGGTTCCACAAATAGAGTCTGAATTAATACAACTGTTTCAAATGAAATAAACAGTAAATAAGGAAAGAGGAAGGGGACTTCAAGGTCTACGGATGCCAGCAGATCTACCTCGAGTCTCCAAATAAGCTAATCCGAGCTGATGCGTCGCACGGACAACTAGGACCAGTACCAAAATCTGCACAAGAAGTGCAGACTATAGTATGAGTACAACCGACCCAATGTACTCCGTAAGTATCGATCCTAACCTTGACGAGGTAGTGACGAGGCTATGATAGGACACCCATGTAATTAAACCTATACAAACAAAAATATACGTACAACATAACAACAAATAAAGATTAAACATATAATATTGGGAGGGGACATGCGAAAGGAGGGTACATGATACAGTTACTGCAACAGGAAATGATAACATAAAATAGTCACTAAAGCTTCAACCAATAAAAATGGATAGACATAATGAATAACTGTACGGCATCATCCATTATGCTTTTACTCTCAATCTCACCATAAAACAATAATAATGGCGCGGCATCACCCTTCGTGCATTTACTCTCAATCCCTCCATAAAATGATAGATACAGCACGGCATCGCCCTTTGTGATCTTTCTCTCAATTTCATTATGAAACGATAAATACGGCACGACATCACTCTCCGTGCTTTAACTCTCTTGCTCACTATGTATAAATCAATAAATGAAACAATAATCAGCAGCATCACCCTTCGTGCTTTAACATTCTCCCTTAATATGTAGTAATCAATGCATCACATTTGGGAGAAAGAATAAACCTTACGTCAACAACGGTTCCACAGTACCGAACCTCAACTTCCGATAATACTCAATTATCAGAAATAGTTCATATATGCGGAACGAACGATCAATTGGGTAATAAAATAGTCTAAGCCTGGATATCATATTCAAAGAAGGAAATAAATTACAATAAACAAATCCCACCCATATGCTTTAACCCAACAACAACGCATTAGTACTTTTCACCTCACTTATACGGTGTACCCAATATTTAAACACGTAGCAAATAGGCAAACAAGTCTTAATCCTCAAGTCAAGGTTAACTATGACACTTACCTCGCTCCAAAATTATTTCAAACCTCAACCACGGCTTTGCCTTTCGAACAAGATTGAAATCTTATGAAATGTAATGGGTAATTGAAAGAAAGTAGGTTAGAATCACTTACCAACAAATTGGAGAAGAAAAGCTCTTGGAAGAATCGCCTCTAAGGTTTCTAGGGTTGAAAATTTGAAAGATTGAACTAAAATCCCGTTTTTCATCTTAAGTCCAGACGCAGATATTGCTATTGCGACATTGGGTTCTCAATTGCGAACCAGCAAATGCGAGAAATCCTTCACAATTGTGAAGGTCCCCCATCTCTACTACCATCGCAAATGCGATGGTTTTGTTCGCAATTGCGAACTTGGGACTTCTGCAATTGCGACCCCTTGATCGCAATTTCGAACCATTCCCTTCCCAGTACTTCTTCGCAAATGTGAACCTGACAGAATACCTAAGAGTTCGCAAATGCGAACATAGACCTCGCAAATGCGATAATAGTCCCCCTGCCTGTACTCGTAAATGTGAGTTTCCTTCGCAAATGTGAGGTTCACATTTGCGAGCCAGACCTCGCAATTGCCAAGTCTGCAGACTTGATGCACCAGCATTCCTCTAAGTCCAAAAAAATCACTATGTAGCCTATACGAAACTCACCCGAGCCCTATGGGCTCCAAACCAAACATGCACACAAGTCGAAAAATCTCATACGAACTCGCGCGATCAAGTCACCAAAATAACACCTAGAAATACGAATAGAAATCAAATGAAACTTTCAGTGAAACTTAAGAATTTCTATTTTAACAATTGGATGTCTGAATCACGTCAAAAAAATTTCGTTTTTTACCAATTTTTGCAGACAAGTTGCTAATATAGTAATGAACCTATACCAAGCTCCGGAACTAAAATTCGGATACGGTAGCAATAAAGTCAAACTTAAATTCGGATAATAGCAATAAATTCGGATACGGTAGCAATGATCACATTCCATTTTATCCTATCTGCTACTTACACCTTCTGTTGAATGTGATCATTGCCATAATATGTTATCTAAATTTGTATCAATATATATTCATATTAACATCTGTATTTTACATTACTCGTTTTCTTAATGTGTTGTGTCTTGGAGACCAAGTTCACCCGTATAACATTGTTGATATTATAAATGCATTATAAAAATTGTTTTTCACTTTGTTAGATATGCTTTTCACGCATGATATTGTCCAAATATGCATCCAGTTCCAGCTATTTTTACTGTTAAATCATCATCTATTAATATACCATTCTTTCATTACATTGAGCATGTATATCTGAATTTATTTATTTTTTTGCTTAGGTACTTCAATCCGTCACGTTGTTATACTGTCTAAACATGTCGTTCATCTTTTCCTGTCTTACTTTCAGTTGTCATAAAATTATTATTCTGTATAGTATTTTATAGAAATTCAGGTTTTTCATCGCGCCCTTCTTATTGTCACAAGTTCATTACTTTCTATAACGTTAATATATCATATAGGACAGAGAATATCATTCTATATATTAGGATAAACAAGTAGGGACACAGACAAACAAGAGATGTTCCATGGCCATATCAATGGAAAGTATTACCGCTGGAAAATAAAAGGAGAAATTGCATCTAATCCCATACGAAATTGTGAACTCTTATAATTTACAGCAACAACAACAATAGCCCAGTGGAATTTTACAAGTGGAGTCTGGAGAAGGTAGTTATGGTTATATTCCATTAATCTATAGTTGATTTCATCATTTAATTAAGGAATTAGGTTGAGAAATTTGGAGGAAAAGTTGGAAAGTTCTTCAACTAAATTTTGAGTTTTGATTCGGATTTGGATAATTTTGGTACGAGTGAACTCACGAATGAATGGGTGCTCATATTTTGTGACTTTTACCCGATTTCGAGATATGGGCCCGGGTCAACTTTTTGGGGAGATTTTCTAATTTCATACTTAAGCCTTGATTTCATTAACTAGATTAGTTTCTTATAGTTAGATTTATGATATATAATTACTTTTGGCTAGATTTGGGCCATTCAGAGTCGGAAAATTGTGGAAAAGGTATTCGTACTGATTGATTGATCTTGGTTCGAGGTAAGTGGCTTGCCTAACCTTGTGTGGAGGAAATCCCCTTAGGATTTGGTACTGTTGTGTTATGTGAGCGTCGTGTAAGCTAGGTGACGAGTGCGTACACAGGCTAATTATTGAAAAATCCATTTTTTTTACTGAGTAGTAACCTGTTTTCATTTTAATTGAGTTATACCAGAATGTGTAGTTATCCTGTTTAGTCTTATTTGAACTTTGTGCAGCATGCCTAGTTGATTTCCTTTTTTTTTTATCTGTATCAATCTTAACTGTAGAGTTCTTGATGTTAATTAATGGTTTGAGCTATGTGTTTACTTTTGGGACTATGAGGCAGTACCTCAGGAGATCCCCCTACACATTTACTTACGAGACTATGAGGCGGTACCTCGGGAGATCTCCCTGCACATTTACTTTTGAGACTACGTGGCGGTACCTCGGGAGATCTCCTCTCATATTTACTTTTGGGACTACAAGACAGTATCTCGAGAGATTCCCTGTTGTTTATCCCTGTGTGTTATACTATTATTTGCTGTGATTTCCTCTTTGGTAATCCCAATCTCTTATTATGCTACAATATTTTTCTGTCTTATTTATTTTATATATACTAATAGGGCCTTGGCCTAACCTCGTTACTACTCGACCGAGGTTAGGCTTGGCACTTACTGGGTACCATTGTGGTGTACTCATGTTAAACATGTGCAGATCCAGGTACTTCTTATTAGCCATGTTGTCAGCGAGCAGCGACAGTTTGGAGACTTCAAGGTATATCTGTCGCGTCTGTAGACCTCGGAGTCCCGCTCTATTCCCTCCTATGTCATTTACATTTCTGTACTTTTTTTTTTGACTCTGGTGTATAAAGATACTAGTTTTCTTCTATAGCTTGTGACTTATTATGTTCCGGGTTTCGGGAATACGGTATATTACTCGAGTGTTGATTATTGTACATGCCAAGCAGCATTTTTATTAGCTACTCAATTACAAGTTACAGTTAGATACTAAATTTTGGTTTTTCTTTTCTGTTATTCCGTAATTTGTTAGGCTTACCTAGTAGTAGAGACTAGGTGTCTTCACGACATCTCATAGATGGAGGATTGGGTCGAGACAAGTTGGTATCAGAGAACTAGGGTCATAAGTGTCATGAGTCACAAACATGTTTAGTAGATCTCGTGGATCGGTACGGAGAAGTCTGTACTTATCTTTGGGAGGCTTTTGGAATTGTTAGGAAAATTTCACTTCTTTTGATTCTTGTCATGCGAAATTGTTGACTTCAAAATTCTAAACTTTTATCTTCTATTCTCTCACAGATAGTGAGGATACGTACAGCCGAATTGTATAACTAGGCACCCGTGCCCCCTACTAGAGCCGCGAGAGGCTGGGGCCGAGGCAGAGGTCGAGGATGTCCATGTGGTGCAGCTGGAGCACCCGCACGAGCTTCTACAAAGGAGCCTACCTGCTCTATCTCTTCAAGAGACCATTGCACAGTTCCTCAGCATATGCTGGTACTCTAGCTCAGGCAGGGTCGATTCCCCTTGCTCCTACCACATCGCAGGCCGAGGGAGGAGTAGAGACTCCTGCTGCCTGCACCCCAAAGCTGCCGGTTCAGGTCGATCAAATTCTAGAGGTTATACTAGTACAGCCGATAGCCCCAATTCAGCCCGAGGGTAGGGCAGCCATTTTTGAGGAGGAGTAGTGTAGGCTCGAGAGGTACATAAAGTACCACCCTCCTACTTTTAGTGGTCTAACATCAGAGGACGCCTAGGGTTTTCTTGAGGAGTGCCACTGTATCCTCCGTACTATGGGTGTAGCAGAGTCGAGTGGGTTTGCATTCCAACTTAGAGGAGCAACCTATCTGTGGTGGCGTGCTTATGAGTTGGACAGTCCGGCTGAGGCAGCTTCATTTACTTGGACTCAGTTTTCGGATATGTTTTTGAGGGAGTATGTTCCCCAAAGTCTCAAAGAGGCATGGCACGCCGAGTTTGAGTAGTTGCGCCAGGGTGCTATGATTGTATTAGAGTATGCATTTCATTTCAATGATTTGGCTAGACATGCAACAGCTTTGGTTGCTACAGTTCGCGAGAGGGTCCGTCGATTTATCGAGGGGCTCTACCCCAGCATCAGTATTAGCATGGCCTGGGAGTTGGAGATAGATATTACGTACCAGCAGGTTGTAAGTATTGCTAGGAGAGTGGAGGGAATACTTGCTCGGGAGAGAGAGGAAAGGGAGGCCAGCACCTATACTAGTAGTCGTGCCCCAGCTACAGTTCGCCATGGTAGGGCTATGTGAGTTACCCTGTTCATTCAGCACTTCCAACTGCTAGTGGTATTCCGACTACTCCTAGGACTCAGGAGCCATACTATGCACCGCCAGTATCTAATGTGCCTCCTGCATGGGGTGCTTTTAGCGGTCAGTACAACAGACCCGGCCCGATCCAACCACAGCAGCTAGCCCTCCGAGAGCTTATTTTGAGTGTGGTGACGCTTGCCATATGGTGAGGGATTTCCCCATACATCGGAGAGGTTCACCTCCACGGACTTCTCAGGCACCGCGTGCTCCACCAAGTCCTCAGGCTATTAGTACAGCACCAGCTACCACTCCACCTGCTCAGCCAGCTTGAGGTGGAGGTCACGAAGGTAGATGTCACTCTAGAGGAGAAGGACAGGCTACATATTATGCTCATGTTGCTTTACAGAGGTGGTTGCTTCCGACTTTGTCATTATGGGTATTTTTCTATTCATTCATAGAGATGCATCAGTTTTATTTGCTCCAGGCTCCACTTATTCCTATGTTTCATCTTATTTTGCTCCGTATTTGGGCGTATCTCATAATTCTATGAGTTCTCCTGTATATGTGTCTATACTTGTGGGAGATTATATTGTTATTGATCATGTGTATCGGTCATGCTTGGTTGTTCTTAGTGGTTTTGAAACTAGAGCCGATTTATTATTGCTGAGTATGGTATATTATGATATTATTTTGCGCATTGACTGGTTATCGCCCCATTGTGCTATTCTTGATTGTCACGCCAAAACTGTGATGCTGGCTATGCCAGTATTACCACGGTTAGAGTGGAGAGGTACCTTAGATTACACTCCCAGCAGAGTTATTTCATTTCTTAAAGCTCAACGAATGGTTGAGAAGGGGTGTGATGCGTATCTAGCTTATGTAAGAGATGTCAGTATTGATACCCCTATAGTTGAGGCAGTTCCAATAGTGAGGGATTATCCCGATGTATTTCCAGTTGATCTTCCAGCCATGCTGTCCAATAGAGATATCGATTTTGGTATTGATATGTTGCGGGGCACTCAGCCCATCTCTATTCCTCCATATTGTACGGCTCCTCCTGAGTTGAAGGAGCTGAAAGAACAGTTATATAAATAGCTTGATATGGGTTTCATTCAGCCTAGTGTGTCACCTTGGGATGCTCCGGTCTTGTTTGTGAAGAAAAAGGATGATTCGATGCGTATGTGCATTGATTATCGCCAGTTGAACAAAGTTACAGTGAAGAACAAGTATCCATTGCCTCATATTGATAACATATTTGATCAGTTACGGGGTGCCAAATTGTTTTCCAAGATTGACTTGCATTTAGGCTATAATCAGTTGAAGATTCGGGAGTCAAATATCCCGAAGACTGCTTTCGGGAATCGGTATGGTCACTACAAGTTCCTTGTGATGTCATTTAGGCTGACCAATGCCCCAGCAGCATTTATAAATTTGATGCATAGTGTATTTCGGCCATATCTTGACTCATTCATTATAGATGACATTCTAGTGTACTCCCGGGGTGAGGAGGATCATGATCAGTACTTGAGGACTATGCTTCAGACCTTGAGAGAAAAAAAGTTATATGAAAAATTCTCAAAATGTGAGTTCTGGCTAGATTTTGTTGTATTTTTGGGCCACATAGTGTTGAGTGAGGGGATCAAGGTGGATCCAAAGAAGTGGAAGTAGTGCAGAGTTGGTCCGAACTGTCCTTAGGTACGGAGATCCGAAGTTTTCTTGGTTTGGCGGAGTATTACCGTCGATTTGTAGAGGGTTTCTCATTTATTGCAGCACATATAACCAGGCTAACCTAGAAGGGTGCTTTGTTCAGGTGGACAGAGGAGTGTGTGGAGAGCTTTCAGAAGCTCAGCAGCTTTGACTATAGTGCCAGTATTGGTATTGCCTACAGGTTCACGGTCTTATACTATATATTATGATATGTCACGAGCTGGTCTCGGCGTAGTGTTGATACAGGACAGTAAGGTGATTTCCTACGCGTCTAGATAGCTGAATGTGCATGAAAGAACTATCATGTCCACGACATTGAGTTAGTAGCTATTGTTCATGCCTTGAAGATTTGGCGGCACTATTTGCACGGTGTCCCTTGTAAGATCTATACTGATTACCGGAGTTTGCAACATCTATTCAGGAAGAAGGATCTTAACTTGCGTCAACGGAGGTGGTTTGAGCTGCTTAAGGATTATAATATCACTGTTGTATGCTATCCCAGGAAGGCCAATATGGTGACCGATGCCTTGAGTCGCAAGGCGGGGAGTTTGTGGAGCTTAGCTTATCTACCAGCAGCAAAGAGGCCATTGGCATTGGATGTTCAAGCCTTAGCCAACCAGTTTTTAGATTGGATATTTCTGAGCCAAGTTGAATTTTTGCTTGTGTGGTCTCCCAGTCTTCTCTTTATGATCGTATCAGGGAGCGTCAGTATGATGACCCTATCTGCTTATCCTTAAGGACACAGTTCGGCACAGTGATGCTAAGGAGATCACTATTAGAGATGATGGTGCATTGATGATGCAGGGCAGGCTATATGACGGACTGCGTGAGTTGATTCTCCAGGAGGCTCTCATTTCACAGTACACCATTGAAAATATGTATCAAGACTTGAGGAAGCATTATTAATGGAGGAGAATGAAGAAGGACATAATGAAATATATAGCTCGGTACCTACATTGCCAGCAGGTGAAATATGAGCACCAGCGGCCGGGAGGATTGCTTCAAAAGTTAGAGATTCCGGAGTGGAAATGGGAGCGGATCACTATGGATTTGTTGTTGGACTTCCACGTACTCACCAGAAGTTTGATGCAGTTTGGGTGATTGTGGATAGGCTGACCAAGTCAACACATTTCACTCCAGTGATGACTACTTATCTTCCGAGCAGCTGGCTCGAGTGTATATTTACGAGATTGACAGGCTTCATGGAGTGCCAGTATCGATTACATATGACTGGGTACGTAGTTTACATCACGGTTCTGGAGGGCCGTACAGCATAAGTTAGGCACTCGGGTCGAGTTAAGCACAGCATTTCACCTCAGACGGATGGATAGATTGAGCGCACTATTCAGATTCTAGAGGATATGCTCCGTGCATGTGTGATGGAGTTTGAGGTTCTTAGGATTAGTTCTTGCCACTTGCAGAGTTTGCCTACAATAACAGTTATTAGTCGAGCAATCAGAAGGCACCGTAAGAGGCTCTGTATGGTAGGTAGTGTCGGTCTCCAGAGGGTTGGTTCGAGCCGGGAGAGTCTAGATTATTTGGTACAGACTTGGTTTAGGATGCTTTGGAGAAGATAAAAGTGATTTAGGATCGACTCCACACAGCCCAGTCCAGACAAAAGTGTTATGCGGATCGAAAGGTTCACGATATTGCGTTCATGCTTGGAGAGCGGGTCTTTCTCCGGGTTTCGCCCATGAAGGGCATTATGAGGTTCAGAAATAAGGGCAAGCTGAGCCTAAAGTTCATTTTCCCATTCGAGGTGTTGCGGCCATGTTGGGGAGGTTGCTTATGATCTTGCCATACCTCCCAGTCTAGCAGGAGTTCATCCTGTATTCCATGTTTCTATGCTCCGAAAGTATCAAGGTGATCCGTCTCAAGTGTTGAATTTTAGCTCAATTCAGTTGGATAAGGATTTATCTTATGTTGAGGAGCCGGTGGCTATTTTAGACAGGCGTGTTTGAAAGGTGAGGTCAAAGAACATTGCTTCAGTGAAGGTTCGGTGGAGGGGTCAGCCGATCGAAGAGGCGACTTAGGAGACCGAGCATGATATGCGCAAACATTATCCTCATCTTTTTACCACTTCCTGTATGTCTCTATGCTGGTTCGAGGACAAACATAGTTTTACGAGGGGGGATGTAACGATTCGGCCGGTCATTTTGAGTGCATTAGCCCTGATCCCCTATTTATTGCTTTTCCCGTATCTTTTTCGGTTTATGTGACTTGCTCGGAGGTTCTATTTTTGGTTTCAGAGTGTTTTAGGACACTTAGTCCCTAAAACGGAAGCTTAAGTTCTAGAATTTCGATCGCAGTTGGAACTGTGTAAAGACGACTCTGGAATGGAGTTTCGTTGTGTCACGCCCCAAAATCGAGGAGCGCGACCGGCGCTCAAAAAAGTAAACTCGATTGAGCAAGCCTATTAGATTTCGTTCTACCCAAATTCATCTTTAACAAAGAGGAGATGTACTCTATGAATCATACTTTGAAAATATTTCATTAACAACTCCCATTTCATTTCCATTAACAACATCATTCAATATTTCCAAAATAGTTTATAGATATGATGAAAAGCATGTTTGCCAAATACCAATATTTCTAGTTCAATTCCCAATATCAAACACCACCCACAACCTATCTAAGGAGCCTATAAGTACAACTGAAGTGTAATATAGAAATGCCGGCAAAAAGGCTCCAGCTATACTTCAAAATACAAAGTACATGAGAAACAAAAGATACAGGACCCCGAGATGAAGTGGTTCTCACCAAGTTAGCTGAAAAGAGTATACCGCTATTATTGATCGATGTTGCCTGTAGTGGAACTACATGTATCAATTAAAGATACAACGCCCCCGGCAAAAGGGACACTATTGCCATCGAATAGCACTAGTATGTATAGCTAAAAGTCCTCTTTCAAAATAGAATGACCATATAAGAAAGGAAAACGGTAACTCAAATAATAGGAAATTAAAGTAAGTCAAGAAACTATAAAACGTCCCATAGATTTTCATTTCAAGTTTTATTATACTTACCTCGCTCTAAACTTCCTTGGGATAAATTCAACCGTATGAACTATACGTGAGATACAAAATATAATGTAATCACAACAACATATATAAGCAAGGGCTATGAAAAAGCCACCTACCATTTGTGTTAAATAGGTATCTCGCCAAATCATTCGGTCTTTTCTTATTATGTACATATGCATTTTATAAACCGTTCATAGGACTACATATTATATATCTATGCGTTTCATATCCCGTTCATAGGATCACATGTACAATATACCTGTGCATTTCATAGACCGTCCACATAATCCACATATTATATACAGTCCACCTATGCGTTTCATAGTCCGTTCATGGGATTCCATATGCAAACTTCTATGCATTTCAGAGATCGTTCACAATATTCACATATACAATATTCATGTACGTTGCATAGATCGTCCACATATTAGATCAATAAACCTGTGCGTTTCATAGACCGTTCACAGTATTCATATATACAATATTCAAGTGCATTTTATAGACCATCCACAATGTCCACATATTACAAACATAAACCTGTGTGTTTCATAGATTGTTCATAGTGTTCACATATATAATATTCATTATTTTATTGGTTATATTGGCCATGCATATGATTCTTCTTTCATGACACAATGGTCGTATTTTCTATTCCACACTTTCACTTCTTTCCTTTCATGAGTCATCATCATAAATATCAATATACAAAATATTCCGAAAATCACAACTTTAAGTTCATTAGAAATGAAGTCTTTATATACAATAGATTTCTTTCCAATAGATGGAGTAAAATGGTTGGCAATCAAAGTGCGAGTTAAAATCACATACAAATAACAACATTTATTCTCTAAATACTTTTCCCCAAAGAGGGAAATACGCAATTTCAACTCATTAATATGTAAGAGCTCAAAACATGTTGGGAGGACTTACAAAACATATCAATTATCATTACTTAAAACAGGCATATTTGGACATGACTTGAGTATATAAGCTTTTAGACAAATCTATTTTCGAAGTCATTTATAAACACTTGAATCAAGGCTCATTTTATAACCTTTCTCAAATCGATCATTTCATTTTACCGGCACCGTTGGCCACCAATATTACTTTGTTTCTTGGCAAGTTGGCCACACTTAATATCCCCAATTCACTTATTTCACTTCCAAATATCTTTATAGTTTATCAACAATAAGACATTTCCAATCATGACTTTAGATACACATATGAGCAATTATGTTCTTAAGCAAATTGAGATTTTTTCACACAATTTGGCATACTAGCTTTCATTTGAAACATGACTCAAAGCCATAACATTTTAATACGTAAGCCATACTTTGAACATATATCTTAGGACATAAAACTCATTAGGAATAGTTAATTTTATAGGGGATAACCCGGAATATAGAAATTTGGAATCTTGAGCAACCATACTTGAACTCATGGTAACATTTATGGAATTCGATTATAAGAGAGAAAGTTTAGCCAACATAACTTGCTTGAGCTTCCTCAAACTCTATAATGTTCCGGAATTCTTAGCAACCTCAATCTATTTTAGAAATATGAAAAATTGAACAAATTAGGAGGATGATCATGATTCTTGCTCATTTGAGTATTTTATCAAACACTATATGTGCATCTTAATTCCAAGGTACATCTACAAGATTTCCTTCATTCCCCAATCCAAACTTTACTTATTTGAACTCAACAATCTTCACAAACCCTTATTTGGAAATGCATGTATTCATAATACCCTTACACCCAAGAATCATACCTCGATCACCCATCTTATACCCCAAACTCGAAATTAAAATCTAGTGTATAGAACCTTACTTCTTAGATGAAGATCTTGTGATATTTCCTTGTTGGATTTCAAAGCTTGGACAAGATCTTGAAGAATAAAGCACTTGAGCTACTTCCTTTCTGTATAACACTCTCACTTCTCTCTAAAAATATCAGATATTCCCTTCAAAAATGAGCCCTAAGGGGTTTTAATCAAAATAAAGTCGGGTTATAACTATAGAAGAATGAATACTCAAAATTTCCGGACCGGGCTACAGATCAGGCTAGGCACGGTCTATAGCGATCTACAAACCAGGCTAGGCACGCTATGTACCGAGCTATATACCAGGCTAGGCACGCTCCGTAGCGAGATATAAACCAGACTATGCACGCTCCGTAGCGAGCTATAGCCCATGCTTCGTGAGGGATATAGCACAGTCTAGCGCACTACAGACCTGGCCTTGCAAGGGATATATCACGGTCTAGCTCTACAAGCTAGGCGATGCGAGATTGAAAATTTTCAACTCCCCAATGCACTGTTCAACCAAAAAACTGTAAAAATATAATATATTAGCCTACCTTGTCACTACAAAACTTTAAATTACTTACCAACATTTTTCGGTGCCTTAAATTCTCCCCTGCTTAGGATCATTCATCCTCGAATGAGAAGTAGAGTCAGCCCCCAAACACTTAACATAACTTATTTCTTTTCTCACACACCTCAATCCCCTAAATTTTACTAACTCCCAAATTTTTCCAAAATTTCGGTAGAGTCTCCTTTGTAATTGGGCCTATCCACCTACCAAAAAATCACCAAAACCATCCTAACGTCACATCCATAACTCAACAAAGCATCGCAATATATATCAACACCACGAATTTCAACATTAAAAGTACTACATCATCAACAACGGTATCCTGACATGTACTATACATATTTAATTATATCATAACACATAGAAAGTACCTCTCAAATCACAACCATTTTTTATACAATCAAGCAAAAATATTTTCTTTCCACAATGCTTTCGGCCTACAAGGTAGCCTCCTCGACCTACAGACTTGACCATAACACATCACGAAAACAATCTCGACTCCCACACTTATCTAAAAAGGATGACAAATAGATACCCCTCATAAGCTAATTACACATTAATTTCACCTTCAATAGTTTCCACCAGAATGATACACAAGGATCTCCAACTATCTTCTTAGACATAGACACATGAAACACCGGGTACATGGAAAACAACGACGGAGAAACATCATACTCATAGTTAGGCCTATTTCCTTCAAGATTTCCATAAGGCATAATGTGACTATGCATACTTTAACTTTATTAACAATTTATATAACATCTTCAGGAAGAAAATAGTGAGAATAACCCATTCACCCTCTTCAACTCTAAATCTCTACACGAACACCCAAACTAAACCTTTGGTGACCTTCAACAATTACTCTAAGATGTGCCATCATGAATATGACCATAAAATTTCCTATCCAATATATTTGATCATGGGATGATGATTCTTCTTTGACATGTTTGAACCTTCAACCCTATAGATTTAATACAAGGACAATTAACAGGGTTCGAGTTTGGCTGGAATTATTCAATAATCCATTAATGTGTTGCGCAAAGCATTTCAGGAGGTTATATATCCTAAGAGACATGAAGCTTACTACTGCTAATTCTGACAAGATTAATCATTGTGATGACATCATTGATTTGATAAATGAGGCATAAAGTTAACTAGTATATCGGTAATAGAAATCCTTGTTGATACCCAATTTTTTTCTATATTTTTTATTATGCAAAATACCTTTAAAATAGCATGTATATGCATATATAAGTATGTCCCATTGTTTTAATATTTTTTCCTAATTTTTAAAAGATTTTTAAATTAATTTATTGTCTTATTTTATCAAGAAAAATCCAATAACTATTCCCAAAATTAATATTTTGGTAATTCATTTATTGGACTCTCATATTTAAACTAAAATATAGCCAACATACTTTTTTTATATTTTTATAAATTTATTTAGTATTTTTAAAGCTAAATTATACATAATTGCAATATTAGCCTCTTTTAAGATCTAATTGTGTTTATATTTATAAAATTAAGTTCAGTATTTTTAACTTGATAATTATGTAATATTAATCATTTTAGTAACTTTAATTTACTTTCAGAAATTATTCTACTATTTTTTGTAAAATAAAAAGGGGAAACAACTATTTAAATATTAGCCCCGTTAATTTCAATTTTAGCCTTATTTGAACCCCCAACTGGACTCAATTTTTTAACCCAATTACCCAGCCCAAATCCTAATCTACCCGACCCACGACCCAATTAAATAACCCGCCCGGATCCCCCTTATCTACCCATTCAATCCAGGCCGTTGATCATTTGATCAACGGCCACCATTAAATCTTTCATTTTTTAATTCCCAATTAACCCCTAAACCTAATCATTTTATCACCTGTAGCCGCCTTTGAATCCCCCCTCTCCCAATTCTCTCATAAGCTCCTCTCAAACACTAGCCGCCGCCCACAGTTACCACCCCAAAATCGTCTAAATCCATGGCTTCGAAAGCTATTGAAAGCCTGTATCTACCTCTTATGACTCCTGCACACTCGATTATCCTGGTTTCAAGACCAAACCTTGAAGAATCTGGGTCCATACCTCTGATGTTTTCAGTTCTATAGCTGTTTCCGGTCATCTACAACCTTGCTCCGGCCAGCCATGGCTATTCAAGCCTGACTTTTGGCTTTACCTGCTTAGATCAATGACTTTCCAAGCCTTTCTCACAATCCGGTTTTCTTCTGAAACCCTAACCTTTGAGGTTCTTCCAATTCTTTTAGATCTGTGTTTGCTCTAAACTCCTAAACGTTTTCTCAAGGTTTGTTTCAAAAACTTTACCATCAGAACCTTTCTCGTTTCTGATTTAGTGTTTTTGTTAAATTATTTCAAAGCTTTACTGTGTTTCCTTATGTTGTTTTTCTACTGTGTGTCTTTGTGTTGTTCTTTTATTGTGTTGTTCTTCTACTGTGTTTCTTTATGTTGTCCTTCTACTGAAGTGCGCATGTTAAAAGTCTCAATTCCTTTTGAGATTTTTCTGAATTTATTTTGTTGGTATTCTGTCTGATTTACTTGTATTTCATCTCTATATTCGACTGGTTTCAAAACCCTAATTTGCTTTGGACCTATTCAAGTTTCTAAAGTTGCTTCATCTGTTGCTCGGCTGAATTTCGAAATCTTCTATTTCTTTATGTGATTTTAACTTCCTGCTGAACTCCTCTATAAGGTCTTTTCACTTGACCTCTTTGCATGTTATTTGATACTTTCTCTTGTCTCCATTATTAAGCTACTGAAATTAACCTATGTGACTACCATGTTCATTAGCTATTTTGTGTTTGCTATTGCATGATGTCGTTCAGCCTCACACGCCTAATGTTTATGCACTCTTTATATGTTGAATTTCCCTCTAAAATGACCTTCAATTTTGGGACTGATTTCAAACCTCCTTGTGTAATTCTGATTGCACTCGTGTAATTGATTCTTTACTTGTTTTATTGATTCCCAATTTCTTGGATTGATTTGAAAAACTTTCCTGTAGACTTCCGAGTCTCTTGTCTTTAACTTTGTTTATTCATGGGAACCCATGTTATTTTCCTTAAGTCAGTGATTCTGAAATCCTTGACTTCATGATTTGCTCTGCACTGATTTTCGATTTTGCAACTTTACTTTGTTTTCTTACCTTATTTAATTAGCCGAGTATTTTTTACTGATTCTGCAATAGTTGTTTCCTTAATTAAACCCCTATGTACTTACCCCTAATGGTCTATTCTATACTTGATTTCCTTTTCTTAAATGTCTTTTGCCCTTTACCGTTGAATTTTTAGTCCCTTAATTAAAGGAAGTCCTATGCTAATTTGATTTTAATAGTTCTATAATTACTACTGGACTATGATTCCTGCCTTATTTTTCACCTGTTTTCAAACTATAAATATCATGCTCTTTCATTAACACGGACACATACGAACACTCTGAGTTCTAAAATCACTTACACTTAAAATATTCTCTCCTACTTATTACTTCTGTTGTGGCCTGCCTTCAAAGTCTTGTTACCTGTTTTTACTGTATTTCTGCTCCTTTGAACTGGTATGTTCTAACTAAGATTCCAAAATCACAACAATGTGTTTACTAAATGCTTTTGCCTTCTTGCCTGCCTACCGCTTGTGTTTAGTTCAGTACTTATTCCAGCATGCTATAATTTCCTTATGCCTGTTATGCATCCTAAACCTACACCCCAATGTGTTTCATGCTTATGGTTTGTTTGAGGCATGACAGTACTGCATATTACTGCCCATGACTTAAGCTTGATCCCTGGGATCCTAACCTTTATGTTTCTCTGTTATTGTGTGTTCTGGTGGGCTTATCGACATGCCAGCATCTTCTATTGTTGTGCATGCCCAAAGCTTACCCTTGCCTAAGCATAGGCTCTTTGTAATTTCCTAACCCCCTGAATCCCTTCGTATGAATTATCAACTTGTTTGTGGTTGTTTCTCTCTCCTTTATTCTCTTAGAACTCTGTTTCTTCACTTGCACTCTCTCTTAGACTTATGTTCTACCCCCCCCCCCCTCTTATGAGCCTTGCCTTGGGACCCTTTGATCTCCCTCTGAACTTGGACACTTGAGGGCTAGTACTTCCAAATTGCACTTGTCCCCATTCTGGTGATACAATTTGGGTGTGAGCACTGCCCGAAGTCCCATTGAGGCTCTTAGGGAACTCTGACACACTCAGATTGGAGAAAGGCTTTGGATCGATGGTCTTTAAGTTGGTCAATCTCATAATTAAAATAGGAAGTCAAGAATCAGGCCTTTTAGTGTTGTAATTATTTTCTTTGTATTTTTCTGATGTATTTATTACTCTGGTTTGTAATAATTTGTAAAGAATACTCGGGGTTGGATAGGGAAATAGGTTTGGGGTAACTATGCATGCAAAGGGTAGAAACCATGTCTGTAGGACTGTTCTAATTCTGCATATTCAACCACATATAGAAAACCTGCCTATAGGACTTTTCTAATTCTGCATATTCGACTACATATTAAAATCATGCCTATAGGACTGTTCTAATTCTGTATATTCAACTTCACCTAGAAACCATGCCTATAGCATTGTTCTAATATCACTCTGCATAATTCAAACTGCATTTAGATACCATGTTTATGAGGTTTAAAACAAGTTTCTTCTTTCAGATTCTACGTCTATAAGTGTCTAAAATTAGCAACATGTAGAAAACATACCTATAGGAGTTTCTAAATAAATCTGATTCGCTTCACCCAATGATGGACGTAAAATCAGTAATAATTTATACTATAACCTGCAGAACCTGTAATCAATTTATTTAATTCCGCATCTCTTTTGATAATCTAAGTCTCTCGCTTTACAATGTTAGCAAGCTTGTACTTTCAAACAATTCATTTTGAGCGTTACTGTCTTACCACCTTCAAAGTTCAGTTGATACCATGCCTATAGGATCATGTCTAAACACTTAGGCAAGCCTTAGGGTAATTATTGAAACTGAATCCATTTCTGTTAATTATTACAACCAACAGGCAGGCTTGATTTGGGCTTCTTATCTGAATTATGTAATAAACCAATCTGCCCCAACTTTTAAACTCTCCCTCATATTTAATTCTTATCAGACCTAAGCAGTACTTGCAAGACATGCTATTATGTGTTTTTCTGTGTAAGGAGGTATAATTGAGCCTTATATGTTTATATGTCTCCCCAAATATGCAGTATGTGTTTTGTATGTCGCCTTAGAATTTTACATTTGAAACCCCAAACAAGCCTAATATCCCTCCCTTTAGGATTAGTAGTCTTAAGTGCCTCCAGGACTGATAGGAACGGGATGGGTAATAGCATGCATTAAGTAATCGATACCAATCTGCTCTTTAAATACCTTAACAGGGTGGGATGGGTAGATATGGATATGATGAACACGCGATAATGTCACATGTAACCCCTCATTGAGGAGTTATTATCGGACATTGTGTGGGGTGATCCATATTATTAACAAACCTAGGACCCCTCTCCCTTCATTCTTTATTCCTTTTCCTTAGCATTTTGACTCTTTAGTTTTAAATCAGCTTTTCTAATTGCTCTTGCAAGCCTTGTTTACTTTTAAACCATTATGTGCTGAAATCCCCTCTTATTTGAGCCTTATTTGTTTATATGTTAATTGTACCCAAATTCACAATAATTGTCTGGCCGGGAACCACACTAGTGGATTCTAAGGGGTGCCTAACACCTTCCCCTTAAAATAATTTCAAGCCCTTACCCTATCTCTGGTTATTCAAACCAAAATTCTTTTGGTGTCATAATGCACGCTAATTATTAGGTGGCGACTCTTCAATTGCAAACCCAATTCCCAAAAGGAATGAGATGTCCCTCCAAATGTCATAAACCCGATTTTGCGAGAAAAAGGGGGCATGATAGTATGGCGAATTTGCTAGGGATTTTTAGGCTTTTACCATTTCAGGTTATTATTGTGAATTTATGCTTCTTTATGCGCAATTATTTGTTTATTTATTTTAACCATTCAATTTCCTTTTCAATTACAAAACTGACTTGTCTTTTGTTGCTTTCCTTTTTTGCTTTCCTTTACTACTGCTTCAAATTATGAAAAATTGTTGTATTTACTGTTTTCTTAACGTGCAAATACGAGACAACATGCTTTTAATTGTTGCATAATCATGCTCAATATCATATTTCACTCGTCCCAAACAATCTCATAGCAACGCTTATAATGAGTGGTTGCGCTCTCCCTATATCCAAATCCAGAAAAGGCATATTTACGGTAAAACCAGTCGATCAATGGTGTAGTCGACGGTTTCGTGCCTTTCTCAAGGGTGACTGTCTAAAACCCCATAGAAACATTACTCCATTTAAATTGTGCATGCATCATGGTCAAACTTAGCCGGATCAGTTATGTTGTCCACATAGATCCTTTAAGATAGCCTTGTCTGAAGTCTACTATCATCACGTTCTGTGCGTTTATTTGGAGAACCAATTACTTCATGCTAGTTGTTGGTATTAAATAGTCGAGTCTGGTGGGGGTAGGGTCTAACCCTTTTGTTTTGCAAAAAATGAGGCACGAGGTCACCAGTTTTGGTATGATTAGCATACCCCCGCTCTTGCTAGACTGGTGGAGAAATCTTCCATCAAATGACCAAATCAATGAGTGGAAAGAGAGAGTCGCCAAAGCTAGAAAAAAGTTAGAATATCTGGAATACAGTCTGCTGGAATTGGAAGGAAAAGTGAGGAAAAGAGTCACCACCTGCCAGAACTCTGAGGGAAACGAAGGAGAACACCTGGCAAAGGCATTTTTACTGGTGAACCTACGCAAGCTGGAGGATTTGATCAACAAGAGCATTCAACTGGGGAAAGTCCTTCTGGGACCAAATAGATAGGAGTTTATCTTTTCGCTTTATAAAATGTAATAAGGCCAATGGGCATTAGTGATTTTTATTTCCTATTTATTTAGTGTCAATTTGGGATTCGTCTATTTTTATCAATAAAATGAGGCATTTAGCATCCTAAGTTCTCCAAATAAACTTGTCTCTAGGCCTACCTCGGGCACAACGAGGCTCCCAAATTAGAACACGCTTTATATTTCCACACTATGTGTTTAAATATTACAGCATTTTTTTATGATCCTCACTGACTTGTTACCTTTTTTTATTTTTACTTTTTGTTTATTTATTCCCCTCCCAAAAGGTTAGTTCATGAACTTTGGCAATATCATCCTATTTCACAAGATCCAGGGGCCCTCCACCCATTCCTCCTCTTAGTCCTGTCAAAAACAAGAATAAAGGGAAGATGGAAGATTTGAATAACGTCGTAAAGGAGAACTCAACTGAACAGGTAGAGGTCATGCACGGTCATGGTACTTTGGTTCCCAAATAAAATGCATCCCAGCTGGAACAAAAGTTATTGAAATTTCAAGAAGAACTTGATCAGGTTCGGAATCTGCCAAATCTGTCATTTTCCCTCAGTGCTCCAGATATCAATTTCCCAAATGCTCAGAACCCTACACCTCCACAGAACATCCCAAAGCAACAGAACAATCGCTCTCCTCACCACCACTGCAACACCTGCCATACTTCCAACAATACCCCGTTGCTCATCCCAGAACCATAAAACTCCACAAATGACCACTGCCACACCTACCATAACACGCCCATCTACGTGGAGACTATGTCGTACTCCACCCAACTCATCTCAAACATACCCGAGTCTGATGATAAAGATTTGCTTATCAAGAACCTGGTTGAAGAGTTGAAGAAATTGACTAGCAGAATCCAAGGTTTTAAAGGGAGTAAGTGAATTGAAGGGCTGAACTATGAAGATCTTTGCATACAGCCTGATGTCGAACTACCCAAGGGGTACAAACCTCCTAAGTTTGAGATGTTTGATAGTAAAGGGGACCCAAGATTCCATTTAAGAGTGTACTGTGACAAGTTGGTTGGATTAGGAAAAGACGAGAAAATTCGCATGAAACTTTTTATGAGGAGCTTGAAGGAAGATGCTTTATCTTGGTACATTAGCCAAAATCCAAAGAAGTGGTCGAACTAGGTAAGCACGGCGTCCGTCTTTATGGACAGATTCAGGTTCAACACGAAGAATGCACCGAATGTGTTCTATATTCAAAATCTAAAGAAGAATCCTACAGAAATATTTCGCGAGTATGCTAATCGCTGGAGGTCCGAAGCTGCTAAGGTTAGACCTGCTTTAGAAGAAGAACAAATTCTTCGTTCGAACTCAAGACCCATAGTATTATGAAAAGTTGATAATGATCTAAGGCCATAAATTTTCTGACGTTATCAAATTGGGAGAAAGGATCGAAGAGGGCATCAAAAGCGGTATAGTTACGAACTTCAAGGCCTTGCAAGCTACAAATAAGGCCTTACGGTCAGGAGGTGTGTCCAAGAAAAGGGATGTAGGAGCCGTAATGGTTGCACAAAGAACCAAATCTCCCATCAAATACCAAACCTACCTAATGCCTTCACTCATATATCAGCCTACTCCAAATTACCAAGCACCCTCACCCTCGTACCAAACTCCACCACCCACTTATCAACCACGTCCGACATATCAGCCTGCTTCACCCAAGAATTCCCAACCCTTACATATTTGCCAAGCCTACAATACTCAACCAGCCCACTATCAATCCCCACCTGCAAGCCAAAACTTCCCTAGACCTCGACCAAACTTTGACTGAAGACCTCCAAAACAGTATATGGCTATTGCTGAACCTATCGACCAGTTGTATGAAAGACTCAAAGCTGCTGGTTATGTCACCCTTATCCCTACTGCAACCCCTGAGAACCCTTCTCAATGGGTCAATCCAAATAAATTTGGTGCATACCATTCCGGCATGAAAGGACACACTATTGATGAATGTCGTTCTCTGAAAGATAAGATCCAGATTTAATTGATAACAAGGTTATTGTGGCAAAGGAACCTTCTCCAAATGTCTGTAGTAACCCTCTACCGAACCACAAGGGAAGAGGCATTCACATGATTGAAATAGAGGGTGATTGAGATCCCAAGGGATCAATCGGTTTGATCACAGAAAGTGACGACCCAAAGAAACCAATAGTCACCCTTAATCCGATCGTAGTACAGATTCAGCCCTCTGGGGATACCGAGGTAAATATGTCCATACCGCTGGAGTTTGAAGCATCATCATCTGCAAAGATGCCAGCGCCAATTGAGGTTGAATCTGTATCTCCAGCAAAGGCACCTACACCATTCGAAGTTGCAGTTTTACTGTCCAAGGTGCATGCTCCGTTTAGAGTAAAGATAGCCATGCCAATTCTAGTGGCGATGTCAGCCATGACACCATTGCATAAAAAGGCTATACCATGGGACTACACAGCCGAGGCAAGAAGGAAAGGCAAGGTTATGTTTGGAAAGGCTATTGTGGCACAGGGTATGTTATATACTCTAGAACATCTAGCTGAATCGAGCAAGCAGGCTTCTAGCCAGCCAACCATCACCGAGACTAGGCCAGATGATCTTTGGAGAAAGATACAGGCCAAGGAATACTCGGTCATTGACTAGCTGAACAAAACACCGGCGCAAATTTCTATCCTTGCTTTGCTACAAAATTCTGATGCACACAATAATGCCTTGTTAAGGGTGCTGAGTGAAGCATATGTGCCAAGAAACATCACCAGCAGAGAGATAGCTAACATGCTGGGACAGGTATTGGAAAGTCACAAGATCACCTTTTATCAAGATGAGCTGCCACCGAAAGGGTTGAGTCACAACAAGGCATTGCACATCACCGTGCAATGGGATGACTATTTTATCACCAGAATCCTGATTAATGGAGGATCCAGCCTCAACATTTATCTGTTGATAACACTCAGGACATTGGGTAAGGGACTGCACGAGATCAAGAACGGGGCCATCAATGTAAAAGCTTTCGAAGGCTCCCAAAGGTCCACCATTTGGGAAATTAGTCTGTGTTTGCAAATGGGGCCTACTTGGTTCGATGTGGATTTTCAAGTGATAGACCTGCCGGCATCTTACAATCTGCTGTTGGGACGACCCTGGATTTATGTTGTTGGGGCCACAGAATCAACACTACATCAGGGACTAAAGTTTGAGTGGAATCACTAGGAGATGATCATTCACGGCGATGGTAGCAATCCTATATACAGTCGCCAGACCATCTCGGCAATTGGAGGCAGAAGAAAGATAGGTGGGGAGACCTATCACCACATCGAGCGAGTCAATGTCGTTGACAAGGACAAATGGTGGGACAACAAAATCGGGAGCATACTGAATTGGGTAGGTACGAACCTGGTAAGGGGCTTGGCAAGAACCTCCAAGGAATCGCTAAGCCTATAAAACTCAAGAAATATGGCACCACCTTCGGTCTGGGATATGAGTATACCTGGGAAGAATTCAACAACTGGTCGCCACCATGGCGTGGTCCTTACTATCCACTGGAGCAGCCAATAGCATATTTGGAACAGACTTTTCAACCAGCCGATGTAATCTATAGGTCAGAGGAAGAGGAAGCACTAGCAGCGGTAAAGAATTTATTCTTAGAAGACGATGATATGGATTGTTGCGTCGTTCTCGAGGATGAGGGGGAGGAAGGCCCTTATATACAAGCTGTGAGTGGAGGAGCACGCCTCAATAACTGGACCATCAAAACCACCAGAGACCGACGAGACTCGGGGTAACAAGGCTAAACAAGTACCATGCACTATCTTTTATTTTTACTAGTTTTCTCTTTCGCATTTTAAATTTTTGCAGTAAGATCTTCAATGTTCAAAATAGTTATAGAATTTATCAAAGCATTTCAATCCTTATAAATCAGCACTCTTATTATTTTCTCTCATTACTCTACTTATACAGCATTACTATTACTTATCTTGATGAACTGATGACTGTGACATGCAATGAGACAACGCAACAAACGGATATAAATTCAGAGGAAGATGACATACCAAAGGAGATTGTTAAGGAAGTGGAGAATTTTGAGAAAAACCGAAGTCCAGCCTGGACAAGACAGAAATGGTTAATCGGGGGGATGAAGAAAATGTCAAAGAAACACGAATCAGCGTTCACTTAACTTCATCAGAAAAGAAGAAATACACAGAATTTCTAAAATAATATGAGGACATATTTGCATGGTCATATCACGACATGACGGGCCTGAGCACGTCTATTGTGGCTCACAAACTGCCAACCAATCCGACATGTCCGCCGGTAAAGCAGAAGCTCAGAAAGTTCAAGCCGAATATAAGTCTGAAAATCAAGAAAGAAGTTATCAAGCCGGTCAAAGCCAAGGTCCTCAGGGTAGTGGAATACCCAACGTGGTTAGCCAATATCGTGCCAGTACCAAAGAAGGACAGGAAGGTTAGAGTCTGTGTCGACTACCAGGATCTCAACCGGGTTAGTCCGAAAGACGACTTTCCTTTACCAAACATACACATCCTGATCGACAATTGCGCCAAGCATGAATTGCAATCGTTCATGGATTGTTTCGTTGGTTACCATCAGATTTGGATGGATGGAAGATACTGAGAAAATAGTTTTTATTACACCGTGTGGAATCTACTGCTACAAGATGATGTCGTTCGGGTTAAAGAATGCAGGGGCCACCTATATGAGGGCTATGACTATCATTTTTCATGATATGATACACAAAGAGATCGAGGTGTACGTAGATGACATTATCATCAAGTCCAAGAAGGCCACCGATCATGTGGAAGATTTGAGAAAGTTTTTCAATCGGTTGCGAAGGTACAACCTAAAATTGAATCCCGCAAAGTGTGCAATTGGAGTTCCTACTGGAAAATTACTTGGGTTTATTGTGAGTCGCCAAGGAATAGAGCTGGATCCATCAAAGGTCAAAGCTATTGAAGAATTTCCACCGCCAAAGAATAAGAATGACGTGATGAGTTTCTTGGGGAGACTCAACTACATCAGTCGGTTCATAGCACAGTCTACAGTTATCTATGGAAAAATCTTTAAGATGCTAAAGAAGGATGCCACTACCAAATGGACTGATGACTGCCAAAAAGCTTTCGACAGAATCAAGGAATACCTATCAACACCACCAGTTTTGGTCCCACCCGAGCCGGGTATACCTTTACTACTCTATATTGAAGTATTAGATGGTTCCTTCAGTTGTGTCCTGGGGAAGCATGATGAACCGGGGAGGAAAGATTAGGCCATTTACTATATCAGCAAGAAATTCACTCCGTACGAGGCCCGGTATTCTCTGTTAGAGCGTACCTGTTGTGCTCTGACTTGGGTAGCTTAGAAGTTGAGGCAGTACTTCTATGCCTATACTACATACCTCATATCAAGGATGGATCCTCTAAAGTACATCTTTCAGAAGCCCATGACCACTGGCAAGCTAGCCAAGTGGAAAATCCTATTGAGTGAATTTGACATTGTCTACGTGACTCAAAAAGCAATCAGGGGATAGGAACTAGCAGATCACCTTGCTGAAAACCCCGTGGATGGAGAATACGAACCCCTAAAGAAGTATTTTCCTGGCGAAGAGGTATCATTCCTAGGAGAAGACATTGCAGAATCCTATGATGGCTAGAGAATGTTTTTCGACGGAGCAGCAAATTTCAAAGGAGTTGGCATAGGAGTAGTCCTAGTATCAGAAACCGGTCAGCATTATCCGGTGTCTGCCAAACTCAGGTTCCCGTTCACCAATAATATGGCCGAGTATGAAGCCTGCATCTTAGGGCTCAAGATGGCCATTGACATGAACATTCAACAGTTACTAGTGATTGGAGACTCAGACTTACTCATACATCAGGTCCGAGAAGAATGGGCAACCAAGAACTCTAATATACTCCCGTATCTGCATCACGTACAGGAATTGAGAAAGAGGTTCACAAAGACAGAATTCCAGCATGTTCCCAAAATCCAGAATGAATTCACCGATGCATTGGCTACATTGTCGTCCATGATACAACATCCGAACAAAAACTTCATTGATCCTATTCCAGTAAAGATCCACGATCAGCCGGCTTACTGTGCCCATGTTGAGGAAGAAGCAGACGAAAAACCTTGGTTTCAGGATATCAAGGAATATTTGACAAAAGGAGAATACCCAGAACTTGCAAATCCTATTCAAAAACGCGCACTTCGGAGGTTGTCCAAGAAGGAATCCTGCATATGAGGACTCCTGATTTGGGACTACTCAGGTGTGTCAACGCAAAGGAAGCATCCAAGCTACTGGAAAAAATTCAAGTTGGGACATGTGGTCCACATATGAACGGTCTTATCTTAGCCAAGAAGATACTCCAGGCTAGTTACTGTTGGATGACTATGGAACCAAACTGCATCCAGTATGTATGGAAAAGCCAGCGCTGTCAGATACATGCAGACATGATAAAGGTACCTTCAAATAAGCTTAATGCAACAAGCTCACCATGGCCTTTCGCTGCCTGGGGAATGGATGTCATTGGACCAATCGAGCTTGCCTCTTCTAATGGACACATATTTATCCTAGCAGCAATCGATTATTTCACCAAATGGGTCGAAGCAGCATCTTACAGAGCAGTAGCTAAGAAAGTCGTGGCAGACTTTGTCCACGACCGTATTGTTTGCCGATTCGGGATTCCAGAATCAATCATCACTAATACCGGTTCCAACCTCAACAGCGATTTGATGAGAACCATCTGTGAAACTTTCAGGATCAGACACAAGAATTCTACAGCCTACTAGCCTCAAATGAATGGAGCTGTGGAAGCCACTAACAAAAACATCAAGAAGATATTAAGAAAAATGATATATAAGCATAAGCAATGGCATGAAAAGTTATCATTTGCTCTGTTGGGGTACCGCACCACAGTCCGCATATCAACTGGGGCAACCCCATAAGTGATGGTTTATGGTACGGAAGCCGTCATTCCCCCCAAAGTGGAAATTCCTTCTTTAAGGATCATACAAGAAGCTAAACTCGACGATGCAGAATGGGTGAAGAGTCATTACGAGCAACTAGCCCTTATAGATGGAAAGAGAATGAATGCAGTGTGTCATGGTCAGCTTTACCAGAACACAATGCCCAGAGCCTTCAACAAAAGAGTCAAACCGAGACAGTTCATACCGGGGCAGTTGGTGTTGAAGAAAACTTTTCTGCATCAAGATGAGGCCAAAGGGAAATTCTCTCCCAACTGGCAAGGTCCATACATGGTTCACCGGGTCCTAACAGGAGGAGCCCTCATACTTGCCGAAATGGAAAGAGAAGTTTGGTCGAAGCCGATTAATTCAGATGCAATCAAGCGCTACTATATGTAATCTTTATAATTTCCTTATATGATGTAAATTGAACTATGTCTGACATAATTCCTGTTTAAGAGGGGATACATAGGTAACCTTATAGGTTCGGTCACAATTCAATAAAATTTTCATTTCCCCCTAAATTGGAAATTGGGGCAGAATTTTGAGGAGGACCCTCAAATTCTGAAGTAATTTCAGTCAATCATCGCAAGCAGTTGTCAGAAGCATCAACCCATTAAACTGGGGCAGAATTTTGAGGAGGACCCTCAAAATTTCGTAGCAAGAGAGGTCACAATGTCTTGAGCCACGTCACAATCGTCGATTCATCTAAAAAGTTGTTCTTAAATATATACTTCTGTCATATTTTTACAAATTCATGCATGTTTATTGTTGAAGTCGCTTTGTTCAGCAACGCTACCCTAAGGATAACTACCGCATCACCATATCAAAACCGAACAGTTCAAGCAAAGCCAGTTGGGATGTGAACTAACCTCCCCCCTCTAAAAAACTCACAATTTTTCTTTGGATGCAGATACTTGGATTGCGAAAGCATCTTATACACTCACGAGATAAACGTTGTTCAGGAATACAACTCTCAGAATTGTTGCACTTACCAACATTTGCTATCCACGTATGCCAGTGATATTCTCTATACCACAATGTCCCCAATAGTCACAATTATCGCAACCTGTTATCAGCTAAGAAACTCTATTACCATTTACCATTTTATCTGCATTTTTTGCATTGCATAAGGCTACCATTTTGACTTCCGAGACTAAACGTTGTCTCCATCTGCATTTTTTTGGATTGTATAAGGCTACCATTCTGCCTTCCGAGACTAAACGTCATCTCTATCTGCATTTCAAAAGGCTACCATTCTGCCTTCCGAGACTAAACACTGTCTGCATCTGCATCTGCATGGCTGAAACATCACCACCTTATTTACGTTCTGCATGGCTGAAAGATCGCCACCTTATTTACATTTTGCATGGATGAAAGATTACCACCTTATTTACATTCTGCATGGCTGAAAGATCGCCTCCTTATTTACATTCTACATGGCTGAAAGATCGCCACCTTTGTATTCTACATGGCTGAAAGATCGCCACCTTATTTACATTCTACATGGCTAAAAGATTACTACCTTTACATTTTGCGTGGCTGAAAGATCGCCACCTTATTTACATTCTGCATGGCTAAAAGATCGCCTCCCTTACATTCTGCATGGCTGAAAGATCACCACCTATTGCATCTCATGGGCTGAAAGATCGCCAAATTATCCGAGGGCATCATTGTTCCGAGGCACCATTTGCATAGCCCGAGAACACCATGTCATGGCCTGAGGATCCCTTTAATCTTTTGCATATCATTATTTAAAGGTATCATGGTTCGGAGGCATCATTCTCATAGCCCGAGAGCATCATTTCATGGCCTAAAAATCCTTTATTATTATGCTCTTCATGGCCCGGGACATCATGGTCTAAGGACGTCATCCTAACCGTTCAAAGACTACATTTATGGTGCGACGGGAATTTGCATCACATTTAAATTTACGCACAATATATGCTTGTATTGCTTATTTGCAGGTAAGACAGCGAGCAACGGTCATCTCGGCAGTATCAATCCCGCTCCAGTTCCCGCAGCCTTATCAAACCTTAACCATTCACCCCGTCCAAAATATCACATCCGTTCTTAAGAAGTCTCCATCGGCATATTCTGTCGACGGATCCTGAACTACATATAGCCTGATTCCTGTAAGACCAGGGATATGTAGGCAGATTAGAAGCTAGGGCATGGCCTAAGTCTCTTCAAACCATTCCGCTCGGTCAAAATTGGACATCATATCTTTACCCGACAACTCTTTCATCCTTCCCGGGTAAAGAGGGGCAGCGTTGATACCCAATTTTTTCCTATATTTTTTAATATGAAAAATACCTTCAAAATATCATGTATATGCATATGTAAGTATTTTCCAATGTTTTATTATTTTTCCCTAATTTTTAAAAGATTTTTAAATCAATTTATTGCCTTATTTTATCAAGAAAACCCCAATAATTATTCTCAAAATTATTATTTTGGTAATTTATTTATTGAAATCTCATATTTATACCAAAATATAGGCAACATAAGTTTTTCATATTTTATAAATTTATTTATTATTTTTAAAGCTAAATTGCATATAATTACAATATTAGCCTCTTTTAAGATCTAATTGTGTTTATATTTATAAAATTAACTCCAGTATTTTTAATTTGATAATTAAGTAATATTAATCATTTTACTCCCTTTAATTTACTTTCAGAAATTATTCTACTATTTTTTGTAAAATAAAAAGGAAAAAATGGCTATTTAAATGTTAGCCCCGTTCATTTTAATTTTAGCCTTATTTGAACCCCCAATTGTACTCAATTTTTTAACCCAATTACCCAGCCTAAATCCTAATCTACCCGACCCACAACCAATTAAAAAACCCGCTCGGATCCCCCTCACCTACCCATTCAATCCAGGCCGTTGATCAAAATGATCAAAATGATCAACGGCCACCATTAAATCTGTCCTTTTTAATTCCCAATTACCCCCTAAACCTAATCATATTTTCACCTGTAGCTGCCTTTGAATACCCCCATCTCCCAATTCTTTCTCAAGCTCCTCTCAAACCCTAGCAGTCGCCCTCAGTTTCCACTCTAAAGTCGTCCAAATCCATGGCTTCCAAAGCCATTGAAAGCCTGTATCTACCTCTTATGACTCATGCACGCTCGCTTATCCTGGTTTGAAGACCAAACCTTGAAGAAGCTGGGTCCAGACCTCGGATGTTTTCAGTTCTATGGCTATTTTCGGTCATCTCCGACCTTGCTCTGGCTAGCCATGGTTATGCAAGCCTGACTCTTGGCTTTACCTGCTTAGATCAATGACTTTCCAAGCCTTTGTCATAATCCTGGTTTCTTCTGAAACCCTAACCTTTGAGGATTTTTCGATTCTTTTAGATCTATTTTAGATCTGTGTTTGCTCTAAACTCCTAAACGTTTTCTCAAGGTTTCTTTCAAAAACTTTACCTTCAGAACCTTTATCATTTCTGATTTAGGGTTTTTGTTAAATTATTTTGAAGCTTTTCTGATTTTTAACATGTTTTGCTGGGTTTCCTTATGTTGTTCTTCTACTGTGTTTCTTTATGTTGTTCTTTTACTATGTTGTTCTTCTACTGTGTTGCTTTATGTTGTTCTTCTACTGAAGTGTGCATGTTAAAAGTCTCAGTTCCTTTTGATATTTTTCTGAATTTATTTTCTTTGTATTCTGTCTGATTTACTTGTCTTTCATCTCTATATTCGACTTGTTTCAAACCCAAATTTGTTGTGGACCTATTCAAGTTTCTGAAGTTGCTTCATCTGTTGCTCGACTGAATTTCGAAATCTTCTGTTTCTTTATGTGATTTTAACTTCCTGCTGAACTCTTCTATAAGGTCCGTTCACTTGACCTCTTTGAATGCTATTTGATACTTTCTCTTTTCTCCATTATTAAGCTACTGAAATTGACCTATGTGACTACCATGTTCATTAGCTACTGATTTTGTGTTTGCTATTGCATGATGTTGTTCAGCCTCACATGCCTAATATTTATGCACTCTTTATATACTGAATTTCCCTCTAAAATGACCTTCAATTTTAGGACTGATTTCAAACCTCCTTGTGTAATTTTGATTGCACTCGTATAATTGATTCTTTTCTTGTTTTATTGATTCCATATTTCTTGGATTTATTTGAAAAACTTTCCTTTAGACTTCTGAGTCTCTTGTCTTTAACTTGGTTTATTCATGGGAACCCATGTTATTCTCCTTAAGTCGGTAATTCTGAAATCCTTGACTTTTTTATTTGCTATGCACTTATTTTCGATTTTGCAACTTTACTTTGTTTTCTTACCTTATTTAGTTAGCCGAGTATTTTTTACTAATTCTGCAATAGTTGTTTCCTTAATTAAACCCCTATGTACTTACCCCTAATGGTCTATTCTATACTTGATTTCCTTTTCTTAAATGTCTTTTGCCCTTTACCGTTTGATTTTTAATCCCTTAATTAAATGAAGTCCTATAGTGATTTGATTTTAATAGTTCTGTAATTACTGCTGGACTATGATTGTTGCCTTATTTTCCACCCGTTTTCAAACTATAAATACCATGCTCTTTCATTAACACAGACACACACGAACACTCTGAGTTCTAAAATCACTTACACTCAAAACATTCTCTCTTGCTTATTACTTCTGTTGTGGCCTGCCTTTAGAGTCTTGTTACCTGCTTTTACTGTATTTCTGCTCCTTTGAACTGGTATGTTCTAACTAAGATTCCATAATCACAACAATGTGTTTACTAAATGCTTTTACCTTCTTGCATACCTACTGCTTGTGTTTAGTTCAGTACTTATTCTAGCATGCTATAATTTCCTTATGCATGTTATCCATCCTAAACCCCCACCCCAATGTGTTTAATGCTTACGGTTTGTTTGAGGCATGCAGTATTGCATACTACTGCCCATGACTCAAGCTTGATCTCTGGGATCCTAATCTCTATGTTTCTCTGCTATTGTGTGTTCTGGTGGGCTTATAGGCATGCCAGCATCTTCTATTGTTATGCATGTCCAAAGCTTACCCTAGCCTAAGCATAGGCTCTTTGTAAATTCCCAACCCCCCCCCCCCCCCCCCCCCCCNATATGAATTATCAACTTGTTTGTGGTTGTTTCCCTCTCCTTTATTCCCTCGGAACTCTGTTTATTCACTTGCACTCTCTCTTAGACTTAAGTTCTACCCCTCCCCCTCCCCCCCCTCTTATGAGCCTTGCCTTGGGACCCTTTGAGATCCCTATGAACTTGGACACTTGAGGGCTTGCACTTCCACACTGCATTTATCCACATTTTGGTAATACAATTTGGGTGTGAGCATTTCCCGAAGTCCCATTGAGGCTCTTAGGGAACTCTGACACACTCAAATTGGAGAAAGGCTTTGGATCGATGGTCTTTGAGTTGGTCTATCTCATAATTCAAACACGAAGTCAAGAATCAGGCCTTTTAGGGTTGTAATTACTTTTCTGATGTATTTGTTACTGTGGTTTGTAATAATTTGTAAATAATACTCGGGGTTGGATAGTGAAATAGGGTTGGGGTAAATATGCATGCAAAGGGTAGAAATCATGCATGTAGGACTGTTCTAATTCTTCATATTCAACTACATATAGAAACCTGCCTATAGGACTTTCCTAATTCTGCATATTCGACTACACATAGAAATCATGCCTATAGGACTGTTCTAATTCTGTATACTCAACTTTACCTAGAAACCATGCCTATAGGATTGTTCTAATGTCACTCTGCATAATTCAAACTGCATTTAGATACCATGTTTATGAGGTTTAAAACAAGTTTCTGCATTCAGATACTACGTCTATAAGTGTCTAAAATCATCAACATGTAGAAAACATGCCTATAGGAGTTTCTAAATGAATCTGATTTGCTTCACCCAATGCTGGACGTAAAATCAGAAATAATATATACTATTACCTGCAGAACCTGTAATTAATTTGTTTAATTCTGCATCTCTTTTGATAATCTAAGTCCCTCGCTTTACAATGTAAACAAGCATGTATTTTCAAATAATTCATTTTGAGCGTTACTGTCTTACCACCTTTAAAGTTTAGTAGATACCATGCCTATAGGATCCCGTCTAAACACTTAGACAAGCCTTAGAGTAATTATTGAAACTGAATCCAATTCTGTTAATTATTACAACCAGCAGGCAGGCTTGATTTGGGCTTTTTATCTGAATTATGTAATAAACCAATCTGCCCCAAGTTTTAAACTCTCCCTCATATTTAATTCTAATTAGACCTAAGCAATACGTGCAAGACATGCTATTATGTGCTTTTCTGTGCAAGGAGGTATAATTGAGCCTTATATGTTTATATGTCTCCCCAAATATGTAGTATGTGTTTTGTATGTCCCCTTAGAATTTTACCTTTGAAACCCCAAATAAGCCTAATATCCCTCCCATTAGGATTAGTAGTCTTAAGTGCCTCCAGGACTGATAGGAACGGGATGGGTAATAGCATGCATTAAGTAATCGATACCAATCCGCATTTTAAATACCTTAACGGGGTGGGATGGGTAGATATGGATATGATGACCATGTGATAATGTCACGTGTAGCCCCTCATTGAGGAGTGATTATCGGACATTGTGTGGGGTGATCCATATTATTCACAAACCTAGGACCCCTCTCCCTTCATTCTTTATTCCTTTTCCTTAGCATTTTAACTCTTTATTTTAAATCAGCTTTTCTAATTACTCTTGCAAACCTTGTTAACTTTCAAACCATTATGTGTTGAAATCCCCTATTATTTGAGCCTTATTTGTTTATATGTTCATTGTACCCAAATTCATAATAATTGTCTGGCCGGGAACCACACTAGTAGATTTTAAGGGGTGCCTAACACCTTTCCCTTAGAATAATTTCAACCCCTTACCCTATCTTTAGTTTTTTAAATCAAAATTCTTTTGGTGTCCTATGCAACCTAATCATTAGGTGGCGATTCTTCAATTGCAAATCCAGTTCCCAAAAGGAATGAGTTGTCCCTCCAAATATCATAAACCCGATTTTGTGAGAAAAAGGAGGCGCGACAATCCTTAAGGAGGAAAAAAAGTCAAGCACGTGACATCAGTCATCTCTTGGAGTGTAGAGAAAATCAGTTTAGCTCGAAATAAGAATATTCTAGAAACCTGAATATGATATGGGTTTCAAAATGTATGAAGTTATATTACACTCTTAACGGTATTTGACACAAGAAATCTATGCCACAAAACCTATGAGGTTGAAAAAGAAGTTGAACACTTGTGAGACTATTATCATTATGACAGCTTAACCCTTTCCAATAGTTTATCATGTATGAGAGGACTAGAGATATAATGAACTTGTCTTATAAATCAATATGCTCTCATGTTACTGGTCGGTGAAAAGGATTCATTATAATATACACAAAGGAACAAAGTGACTGTTTAAACCATAGGAGCCACAAACAACAGAGAGAAAAAGAATGGCTCAAGAAGGATCTCAACACTAGGCTGCATTACATCGAATTTGATACCACATAGGTATAATTTACGATGGTGCGTGCATAGGCACAAGTGAGCAGATGTTATTCTTTCAAATTAAAAGGTTCTGTATGAAATTCATCAGGTATAGTCCCTTGTTGAGAATTCAGGGAAGCAAGTGTGAAGTATTAATCCTAGAGTTATAACTCAATTAAAGGACATAATTATATAATTTAATTTCACAAGAGGTTGTAAATAAGAGAATTGTGATCAAGGGGCTTCATGAATACTGTGTCTCATTCAAAGAGTAGGTATATTCAATATTTTTGATTCATCATTTTGGTTAAGACCATGTTCATGAAGGCTCTTCAATATGGATGTACATGTACAACAAGAAAAATTTTATGTTGTTCATAATGATGTAGTAAGGAGTGACTTACCTGGTGATTTTTGATTGACTGGGCAATAACTTAATTGATGCCCCTCGACTCCACACCCATAATATACATTGGTACCATAGTGACATACCCCCCAAATGACATCTCCTACACTTCACGCAACGGGGATGAGATTCGTTATACTAAAGTAGAAATAAAAGATAGAAATTAATCAAAGCAATATTACTTAGCAGTAATGACCTCGAGACGGTGACCTCAAGGTGGCATAGGGCAGTAAGAACAATTAAGTAGAAAAATCAAAGTAAGAACAATTAAGCTAAGGGACAATTTTGATGAACAGCAGGAAAAAAGTAGAGAGTATATTCTTTGCTCGGTAAAAGACGATCATACAAATTATTGGGGTTCCCTTTTTATAATAGAGGAATCCTAAATAAGAAATATTTCTATTTGTAGTAGGTAATATTCTTGTTACAGTTGTCTTAACCGCCTAGTACGGAACTGTATGATCCTATTTTGGAATTTGTGCCATGATCTCAGGGACGTGGCAGGAATCTAGCTCGCTCTGGTACAAATCCACCTTGGTACTATTTCCAGGTCGAGCACACTTGACCTCAGTATTCCTCGAACTCCTGCTTCTAGGCATTACGCTCTTTCTTTGAGCTCGAGCCTGGCCCACCGGCTTCGAACTTGACCTCTCCCGGGCTTGGACCTAGAGTGGAACCTCGAGCTTCTACACTGAGGGTATATGACTTTAACTGTATACAGATAGTCCTCGCGTTTCTTAGAATAAGATGATAAGAAATGATTTGCCCCTCGACTTCCCCGAGCTTTTCATGATGATGTCACGCCCGTGACGTAAGTGCTTGAAATGATCGGAAATATCACGTCACCGTTCTTCCCCAAAATATCAAATGTGTGTCAGTGCAAGTGCCGCCGATACATCTCTGTATTTCTATAAATAGGAGGCTATCTTATTAAACAAAGAACCGTGCTTTTTTCATCTTTATCTTCTTTTGGACTTCTCCTTTCTTTGCTTCCTTCATTAATCGTCTATTTCCATGGTTCAAACCTACAAACACATGGTCATATGGTAGTAACTTTACCAGTTATGCCCAAGTTTCCCTTTTCAAAGCTTTGATTCGAAACAACGTGAGAAGGGCACCAAATCCTTCTCGCATCAGAGAATATGCAAACTTTACCCTGCTGCTCATCTCTCTTAACTTTAACCTGGTGTAGCACTTCATTCCTTTTGCTCTCTATGGAATGAGGTGGCACTATCATTTACTAACTTATTCATCCCATCCCAGAACAATGTCACAAGGATAAACATTCTTGGATCGTTGCTCGTGCACCTTGCAACCCTTTTGATTTTTCTTGTGATAGAAGGTGAAGCTACATCTTCTGATCTTCCCTTTTGGTCTTTTTCTTTTGCTGCTCTTTTTTAACGGATTACAGCCCAAAATTTCAACAGAACATTCTATATCTGCTGCAGGAAATATACTTATACTTATAGAAGACTTTCTGCCTCAAATATCTTCGGGTACGAAGATATTCCCAGGGGTCAAAACGGGGTCCCCGAAAAGCAGGCTCTCAAAGATAATGCTCTCGAGAACGTGGCCTTAAACGTAGATTTGGTTTTTGGCTTTTATTTTTGCTTCGTTGTTTCTGTGTAAGTACCTTTCGTGGGTGTTGTAGTTATATTTTATAACCATCTCTTGGAAATATAAAAGGATGCCTTTGTCTTCCTTTTGGCTCGTGTTGAATTCCATTCTGTCTTTACTTGTGAAAAATATAATTGTATAATTTTAATGACTAGTCCAAACACCGGACTCAGGACGTAATAAACCCTTAGGTTTTTAATCAACCAACATAATATCCCTTAAGGCTTTCGTTAATCCTCAAACTGAGCTTAAATTAATTCGATGCGAACTCAGAACATCGAGATTCCTGAGTCCGAGTTAAGTGAGAGAAATGTCTCGAATTCGAAATATAGTTAGCCCTTAGGCTCCGTAGATGATCATCGAGTGAGAACTTCCTTTGAACTTGGGTAGCCCTTGGGCTTAGCAGTCAAGCGAGTACTTGCTCGCATCTTGAAATAAAGTTAGCCCTTAGGCTTTTTTTTATTAGTCCCTGAGTGAAAATTTTCTCAAACTCGGGTAGCCCTTGGGCTTTATAATTAAGTGAACCCTTCGCTCAAACTCGAAATAGATTGATAAAAAATGTATTGATATTCGACGCCTCGATTCTGATGCCAATCTCACAACATCAGCTATTGAAGTGACTGAAAAGGTTTCTTTTTGTGTTGTTTCCAAATTCATTAATTGGAGATGGCTGACAGTCGACCTTTTGGCTTCCAAAGTATGGTTAAGTGGCCTCTATAAATGGACAAACTTCATAACCTTGCAAATTTTATTCTCATACTATTCTCAAAGTTTTATTATCTCGTTCAATTTCTCTGAATTCCTCATTCTCTTCTATCTCACTATCAACACTTTCCATTTTCTTTGAATTTCCGTGTCGTGATGGCTAAAACCTCTAAACCGGTTCCCCAGAAAGAAAAAGTTTCTTCATCTTCCCGACCGACCAAGAGCAAACCAGTAGTTCCCCCTCGTATTGAGGAGTGCATCCCTTTGTCATGTGAAATAACATCCGATTTCAAGATCGAGAAACCTGTGTCGACACCGGGCCGATGCGAGCCCATGTCTCGATATTTCTTCTTGACAACCAAGGACGAGCTTACGCAAGCAAAGGAGGACTGCAAGTGGGATAACAAACAAGTAGTGATTCCTTCCTCCGAGGAGGACATCACTACATATAAAGCGGGGTACTTGAGCTTATACACCAACCAATTCACGCTGGGTCCTGCAACTTCGACTCAGGCTCCCATAGATCCAGCTATTCTTGACTTTTGCCAACGATACCGAGTGACGCTTGGCCAGATCTACCCTTTATTTTGGCAAATCATTTACTTGATCAGATTCTTTTCGAGCCAAGTCAAGGGGATGTCTTTCACCCTCGACCATCTGATCATAATTGTACAGTCCCTGACTTTATCGAGATAGCTTGATAAAATTGCAACACCGCTCCTTGAAATCTCTCTTCTGCAGTATCGACGAGGATAAATACCGAGGGTGGATGAGCCAGTTTGTTCGGGTCAGGACCTCCAACCTGATTCTTGTTGATTGGATGTCGTTCCCCGAGGAGTGGAACATAAAACGTAAGTATATGGCTGGTTTATACCCTGCTTTATCTTTCCTTTCTCAGCTTTACCCTTTTCCTTGGTCTAACCCCTTTCCAATGGCGTAGCCACTGTTTGGTTTCCTAGTGGGGTCACATACCTCAAAGGCTAGGTCCGAAAGCTGGCATCCACTTCCTCTTATTCGATACATTACTGGCGAAATTTGGTCAAGGGTCTATGGGAGGCCAAAAACTATAGTAAGTTCTCTTGTTTGGTTTCTTGTACTTCTCCCATGGGATACTTATTTCGGCTTCGTGCAGGTCTTGGAGACATCGTTGATATGCAACCGGCCCCAATCGATGAAGAAGAGATTTCGAAGTCTTCTAAAGAAGGAAAAAGAAAAGGAGAGTCATCTGCAAATCCCCCTAGGCCTAAGAAGAGCATGGCTCGAAGGTCCAAGGCCGATACGGCAGCCTTATGTCCGAAAATGGCCAATCGCCTTCAGGATCTGGAGGAAGAAGAATATGACGACTACCTGTTGGTAGCTCGTGAAAGAGGTAAACCCGGATATTTAGAAGTCCGTTGAGCCGGTGATGGTTGATGTGGCTCATTCCAGAGCCGAAGAAATCTCTGAGGGAAGTTCAAACAAAGTCCCCTAGCCATCATGTAGAAAAAAGGCACCTCGTCTATGAGGCCATTTGGAGGGCGAGGCTGAACGGCCCGATCCCAAGCCTCTTCAAACAAAAGAGAATGCCTCGAGTGGATCACTTGGGGTAATCAATGTGGATGACTCACCGCCTGGCCCCGAGTTCTCCGAGGGGCAAATTCGAGATGCTCTGAATATGAGGTCTTCTGAAGTGGAAGCGATCCATGAAGGGCATGATGTCTTTCGAGAATGCCTTGCAGGGCTTGAAGATGGCCCCGACCTAGATGCTTCCTTCATTTTCGATGAGGCTCATCGACTCTTCATACAAGTGAGTTTTCTATTTTTTATACCTGCGCATTTGTTTTTGATGTTCTGAATCTATCTTTCCCTCCTTTTTTACGAAGGCTGCGGTACTCCATAAAAGGGAATTTTCCAAGTCTCGAACTGATATTGCTCGATGTGAGGCTGAGCTTAAGAAGGTTTAGAAAGAGAGGAAATATGTAAAGATGACTCTAGAATGGACTTTTGTCATGTCACGCCCCAAAACCGAGGAGCGCGACCGGCGCTCAACCAAGTAAACTCGACTGAACAAGCCTATTAAATTTCATTCTACCCAAATTAATCTTGAACAAAGAAGAGATGTACTCTATTAATCATACCCTGAAAATATTTCATTAACAACTCCCATTTTATTTCCATTAACAACATCATTCAATATTTCCAAAATAGTTTACAGATATGATGAAAAACATGTTTGCCAAATACCAATATTTCTAGTACAATTCCCAATATCAAACACCACCCACAGCCTGTCTAAGGAGCCTCTAAGTACAACTGAAGTATAATATAGAAATGCCGGCAACAAGACTCCGGCTATACCTCAAAATATAAATTACATGAGAAACAAAAGATACAGGACCCCGAGATGAAGTAGGGCTCACCAAGTTAGCTGAAAAGAGTATACCGCTATCATCGATCGATGCCGCCTGTTGTGGAACTGCCTCTATCAATTAAAGATACATCGCCCCCAGCAAAAGGGATGTTAGTGCCGTCGAATAATACTAGCATGTATAGCTAAAAGTCCTCTTTCAAAATAGAATGACCATATAAGAAAGGAAAACGGTAACTCAAATAATAGGAAATTAAAGTACGTCAAGAAACTATAAAAAGTCCCATAGATTTTCATTTCAGGTTTTATTATACTTACCTCACTCTAAA
Source organism: Nicotiana glauca (assembly GCA_026770625.1). Lineage (NCBI taxonomy): Eukaryota > Viridiplantae > Streptophyta > Magnoliopsida > Solanales > Solanaceae > Nicotiana > Nicotiana glauca. The sequence continues at coordinate 167,101 of MU722728.1, forward strand.
CTTCCTTGGGATCAATTCAACTGTATGAACTATACATGAGATAAAAAACATAATGTAATCACAATAACATGTATAAGCAAGGGCAACGAAAAATCCACCTACCGTTTATGCTAAATAGATATCTTACAAAACCATTTGGCTTTTTCTTATTATGTACATATGCATTTCATAGACCGCTCATAGGACTACATATTATACACATATGCCTTTCATAGCACGTTCATAAGATCACATGTACAATACACATGTGCGTTTCATAGATCGTCCATAGAATCCACATATTATATACAGTTCATCTATGCGTTTCATAGCCCGTTGATAGTATTCCATATGCAATACTTTTGTATGTTTCAAGAACGTTCACATCGTTCACATATACAATATTCATGTGCATTTCATAGACCGTCCACAATCTCCACAAATTACATAAATAAACATGCGCGTTTCATAGACCGTTCACAGTGTTCACATATACAATATTCATGTGCGTTTCATGGACCGTCCACATATTACATACAATAAACCTAAGCATTTGATAGACCGTTCACAGTGTTCACATATACAATATTTATTATTTTATTGGATATATTGGCCATACATATGATTCTTCTTTCATGACACAATGGTCGTATTTCCTATTCCACACTTTCACTTTTTTCCTTTCATGAGTCATCATCATAAATATCAATATACAAAATATTCCGAAAATCACAACTTTAAGTTCATTGGATGTGAAGACTTTAAATACAATAGATTTATTTCCAATAAATAGAGTAAAATGGTTGGCAATCGAAGTGTAAATTAAAATCATAGATAAGTAACACACCATTTATTCTTGAAATACTTTTTCCCAAGGAGGGTAATACATAATTTCAACTCATTAATATGTAAGTGCTCAAAACACGTTGGGAAGACTTACAAGACATATCATTAGTTAAAACAGCCATATTTGGGCATGACTTGAGTATATAAGCTTTTAGAGAAATCTATTTTTGAAGTCATTTATAAACACTTTAATCAAGGCTCATTTATAACCTTTCTCACATCGACCTTTTCATTTCATCGGTAACGTTGGCCACCAATATTACTTTCTTTCTTGGCACGTTGGCCGAACTTCATATCCCCAATTCACTTATTTCACTTCCAAACATCTTTATATTTTATCAACAATAAGACATTTTCAATCAAGACTTTAGATACACGTATGAGCAATCATGAGTCTTAAGCATATTGAAATTTTCTCACACAATTTGGCATACTAGTTTTCATTTGAAACATGACTCAAATCCATAATATTTTAATATGCAACCCATACTTTAGACATATAGCTTAGGACATAAAACTCATTCGGAATAGTCAAGTTTATAGGGGATAACCCAGAATATAGAAATTAGGAATCTTGATCCAACCATACTTGAACTCATGAAAATATTTATGGAATTCGATTCTAAGAGAGAATGTTTAGCCAACATACCTTGCTTGAGCTTTCTCAAACTCTAAAATGTTCCAAAATTCTTAGCAACTTCAATCCATTTTAGAAATATGACAAATTGAACCAAAATTAGGAGGATGATCATGATTCTAGCTCACTTGATCATTTTATCAAACACTATATGTGCATCTTGATTCCAAGGTTCTTCTACAAGATTTTCTTCATTCCCTAACCCAATCTTTACTTATTTTAACTCAAAAATCTTCACACAAAACTTATTTGTACTTGCATGTATTCATAATACCCTTACATCCAAGAATCATACCTCGATCACCCATCTTATACCCCAAACTCGAAACTAAAGTCTAGTGTATAGAACCTTACCTCTTAGATGAAGATCTTGTGATATTTCCTTGTTGGATTTCAAAGCTTGGACAAGATCTTGAAGAACATAGCACTTGAGTTACTTCCTCTCTCTAGAACACTCTCACTTCTCTCTAAAAATATTTAGATATTCCCTTAAAAAATGGGCCCTAAGGGGTTTTAATCAAAATAGGGGCGGGTTATAACCATAGGAGAACGGATACTCCGAAATTCCGGACCGGGCTACAAACAAGGCTAGGCACGGTCTATAGCGAGCTACAGACCAGGCTAGGCACGCTCTGTAGCAAGCTATAGACCAGGCTAGGCACACTCTACAGTGAGCTATAGACCAGGCTTCGTGACGGATATAGCACGGTCTAGCACACTATAGTCCTGGCCTCGCGAGGGATATAGCACAGTCTAGCGCGATACAATCTGGGCGAAGCGATATTGAAAAATTTCAACTCCCCAACGCACTATTCAACCTAAAAACTCTGAAAATACAATATATTAGCCTACTTTGGCACCACAATACCTTAATTTACTTAGAAAAATTTTTTGAGGCCTTCGGCTCTGTTAGCTCCGTTGGGTAATTTTGGACTTAGAACCGTGTCTGAATTATGTTGTGGAGGTTTGTAGCTGAATTAGGCTAGAAATGGTAAAAATCAAATTTTTGGGATGTTTGATTAGAAATGGACTTTTTGATACCAGGGTTGGATTCTGATTCTGAAAATTGGAGTAGGTCTGTAATGTCAATTATGACTTATGTGCAAAATTTAAGGTCAATTGGACATGATTTGATTATTTTCGGCATCTGTTGTAGAAGTTTGAAGTTTCAAACTTCATTAAGTTTGAACTGGAGGTGATTCGTAATTTTAGCATTGTTTGATGTGATTTGAGGGTTCTACTAAGTTTGTATGGTGTTTTAGGACTTTTTAATACATCTGGTTGAGGTCCCAGGGCCCTCGGGTGCGTTTCGGATCATTTTCGGATTCATTTTGGACTTGGAGGACTGTTGAAGTTTTTCAACTTCTTGTGTCATCGTACCTGCGGTGGGGTTGACCGCAGGTGCAGGCACGCACGTGTGAGAGGAGGATTGCAGGTGCGGTCTAGAGGAGTTTGTCATGTGATCACAGAAGCGGAAGGGTCTCTACAGAAGCAAGATCGCAGGTGCGATCCCTGGTCAGCAAAAGCGAAAACCCCGGCCATAAGTGGAATCCTCACCTACGATGGTTTTCCCGCAGGTGTCGTGTCGCAAGTGTAATTAAGAGCCCACAGGTGCGAGATCACTAGGCAGAAAAGCACTAAATTTGAGGGTTTTATCCCGTTTTTATTTTGGGACTTTGAGAGCTCGGATTCGGGCGATTTTTTGAAGGATTTTCAGAGAAAGATTTTGGGTAACCATTCCTAACTCGGTTATAGTTATATTCCACTAATCTATAGTTGATTTCATCATTTAATTAAGGAATTAGGTTGAGAAGTTTGGGGAAAAAGTTGTAAAGTTCTTCAACTAAATTTTTGAGTTTTGATTTGGATTTTGATATCGGATTTGGATAATTTTGGTACGAGTGAACTCGTTAGTGAATGGATGTTCATATTTTGTGACTTTTATCCGATTTCGAGATGTGGGCCCGGGTCAACCTTTTGGGGCGATTTTCTAATTTCTTACTTAAGCCTTGATTTCATTAATTAGATTAGTTTCTTATAGTTACATTTATGGTATGTAATTGCTTTTGGATAGATTTGGGTCATTCAGAGTCGGAAAATCATGGAAAAGGCATTCTTACTGATTGGTTGAGCTTGGTTCGATGTAAGTGGCTTTCCTAACCTTGTGTGGGAGAAATTCCCTTAGGATTTGGTACTGTTGTATTATGTGAGTGTCGTGTATGCTAGGGGACGAGTGAATACATGGGCTAATTATTGAAAAATCCATTTCTTTTTACTGAGTAGTAACCTGTTTTCATCTTAATTGAGTCATACCAGCATGTGTAGTTATCCTGTGCAGTCTAATATCGCAGTGCTACGTGCTTTAACTACTTATTTGAGCTATGTGCATCATGCCTAGTTGATTTCCTGTTTTTCTTTGATCTGTATCGGTCTTAACTGTAGAATTCTTGCTGTTAATTGTTGTATTTATCGGTTTGAGTTATGTGTTTACTTTTGGGACTACGAGACTGTACCTCGGGAGATCCCCCTCCACATTTACTTTTGAGACTGCAAGGCAGTACCTCGGGAGATCTCCATGAACATTTACTTTTGAGACTATGAGGCGGTACCTAGGGAGATCTTCTTGTATATTTACTTTTGGGGCTATGAGACAGTATCTCAGGAGATCCCCTGATGTTTATCCATGTGGGTTGTACTGTAATTTGTTGTGATTTCCTCTTTGCTAATTCCAATCTCTTATTACACTGCAATCATTTTCTATCTTTTTTATTTTATATATACGAGTAGGGCCCTGACCTGACCTCGTCACTACTCGACCGAGGTTAGGCTTGGCACTTACTGGATACCGTTGTGGTTTACTCATGCTACTCTTATGCACATATTTATGTGCAGATCCAGGTACTTCTTATCAGCCATGTCATCAATGAGCAACGACAGTTTGGAGACTTCAAGGTATATCTACTGCGTCCGCATACCTCGGATTCCCCCTGTATTCCCTTCTATGTTATTTACCTTTCCGTAATTTTTTCTTAGAGTCTGGTGTATACAGATACTAGTTTTCTTCCGTAGCTTGTGACTTATGATGTTTCAGGTTTTGGGAATAATGTATATTACTCGAGTGTTGGTTATTGTACGTGTCGATCAACATTTTTATCAGCTATTCAATTACCTGTTGCAGTTAGATGCTAAATTTTTGTTTTTCATTTCTATTATTCCACAATTTGTTAGCTTACCTAGTCGTAGAGACTAGGTGCCACCACGATATCTCACGGAGGGAGGATTGGATCGTGACAGCAAGCCTCATGTCCATGTCCGTTTCTCCAGATACGCTGCTGAACTTGCACTCCACGTATTCTGTCTTAGTCCTCCTCAACTTGAAACCTTTAGAGTTGATGGTCTGTCTTCAAACCTCCAACCTCTCGTTAACACTGCCTCGTGTTTTATCGATCAGAACTATATCATCAGCAAATAACATACACCATGGTACCTCCCTTGAATATGGTGTGTCAGTGCGTCCATCACCAAAGCAAATAAGAACGGGCAAAGCGTAGATGCTTGGTGTAGCCCCATAACAGCCGGAAAATTCTCCGAGTCGCCCCCATAATCCTAACACGAGTCTTAACTCCACCATACATGTCCTTAATCATACTAATATAAGCTACCGAAATATCTTTCACCTCCAGATATCTCCAAAGAACTTCCATAGGGATTTTGTTATTTTTTTTTTCTAGGTCAATAAATACCATGTGCAAATCTATCTTTCTATGCCTGTATAATTCCACCAATCTCCTAATTAGATGAATTATAATTTGTTTCATTTATTTATTTATTTCTGCTTATCCAACCCTCTCCAATTTCATTAATTCAAGATGATAGGTGAGAGGGAATTCGACATAATTCAAAATTGATTGAACATGGCAAGGGTGAAAATCCAATCTGGCTGTGTTTTGTACACGTTCGAAAAAGACAAGGTAGATGTTGGAGAACCCGAGAGTGAATGACACGTCGAGTCCCAGGTGGAGCCTAGTTGTACTAGTACGGACATCAATCTAAGTTGGCAGCAATAACTTCGTGGACCCCAGTGCCACCTCATTTATCCCAGGATGTAACGTGAAGAATCCAAGATCCGACCTCCAATTTTCAAACTAATTATGTGATCTTTGTAAGAATTCCGACATGCAACATGCGACGAACCCTGCGCTTCATCGTCCCGCCAAAACCACCAGCACTAAAATTACGTATTTAAGTATTTTTAATTTAAGAGCTGTTAATAAGAAATTAATAATAAATTAATTGTTATACGATGATTACTAATGAATATACTGTACTACATGCTCTAAATAACATCGTTTTTTTTCAAATAGATTAATCCGTAAATTACTAATACACTTACTTTTATTTTACGTTTTATCACGCATAAAATATTATTATATAAAAATAATTAAATGCATATCTATATTTATATACTATATTAAAAGTATGAATTCACTTAGTGAAATATTGTTCGTCTTTTTTACCCTTTAAAAATAAATTTTAAATTAGATAAAATAATAATTTAAATTATTCTCCTAATATTTTGGACTTTAAAGTTAGCTAAAAGTTTGGTAAACAAATCCTTCCTTATTTAAATTATGTAAAATCCTAATGTTTAAGAATTTAAACTCAAATAAAGTTTTACTTATATAGACTACTAACAAGCTAGGAAGAGAAAGAGAAAACACATTACACATTGGAACAAGCACAATATTCATCTACATTTGCCGCAAAAAGTAAAATTAAAAATTATACAAATGCAACCATTGTCACAGAACATTTTAATGCTTATTAGTGGAATTTTATGGAATGATGATACTAAATAATTAAATACAAGAATTATTTAGGAAGGATTCAATTAATAAAATCTTACATAATGCTATAATAAATTGTCGTATGAATAAATATTTTTTGCAGTCAAACATAGTCACAGTATGTAATTTTGTGACCCATATTAAGTTTTATAGTCAATAGTTTTTTAATCCTTTCTTATTATAATTATTTAATTTAAATATAATATATTTCATAAAAACATTTAAACAATTTAGGCCTAAAGATTAACTAAAATTAATTTTCTTTTATTTGAACAATTTAGAAAGTTTTAATATTCAGTAATTTAAATAAATTAAATTTTAATTACCTTATATAGTTATTTTTTAATTTGAATGATGTAACATAATTGTAAACCCTTTCAAGTTACAGTTAAATATTTAAAATTAGAGATGAACTAATAGTAAGAATTTTAATCAATAAATAATAAATTAGTTCATCTAATGTTAAGGCCAAGTAATTAATTAAGTCTAAAAATTCAATTCAATTATTTATCAAATTCATCATATAATTTAAAGTTGCTTTTCAAGTTGCCAATATATATATATATATATATATATATATATATATATATATATATATATATATATATATATA
>MU722728.1:194747-217069 GCA_026770625.1 Nicotiana glauca
CCCATTTTTAAATTACAGAAAACAACGTCCCCCTTTCCCCTCTCTTTTTCTCCAAAAAAATCCAAGTGGGCCCCACCGTCACACAAAAAGATAAGATTGTAGATCCCACATCCTACTCAAGCCTTCTATTGTTGTGGTTTCCTCGTTTGGGCCTCAAAATTTCTATTTATCGACTTTTCTAAAAACAGAAATCGAGGTATTCCGATTTAGTTTAAGTCGAAACTCGTATAATTATGCATATTAGTTGTCTTGAATATGTTTCCATGTTGTTTTGTGTGTTATTTGAGATTAAACTAGTATATTATTTTTATCCGAATTAAGATATTAGTGTTTTAAAAAAATATTTAAAAGTTGAGAAATTATTTTTTTTGTTAATAAAAATGGTCATAAATTTCTTTTACTGTTTTATGTGTAATTTCGTGATTGTTATGTTATTAAAATATATTTATAATTTTTATTTAGTTTAGATTATTTATTTTCTTAAAGACTAGTGCCCTTTTAGCGTAGTAAAATATAGAACCTTTTAAGGTAGTAAAATATAGAGCCTTCTAGCGTAGAATCCCTATAGTTTAAGTATCTACTATATTGATAGATCAAACAAAAACTCTGTCCAACTATAATTTAAAAAAATTAATTATTTAGTTTACAAAACAAAAAACACAAAATTATGAAAAATATTAATTGATACACATAAGAATTCAGGAGAGTTTGGTGCTACTGGGCCTCAAATATCGAGCCTAGAACCCCTAGATATGTACGTTATCCAATTAAAAATTAATTATTTAATTTACAAAACAAACATAAAATTATAAAAATATTAAAATTGACATACATAAGAATCAGAATAGCTTGGTGCTACTAGGCCTCATATATCGAGCCAAGAACCCATAGATATATACGCTATCCAATAAAAAATTAATTATTTAATTTACAAATCAAACATATAAAATTATGAAAAATTTAAAATTGACACACATAAGAATTCAGGATAGCTTGGTGCTACTGGGCCTCAAATATTAAGCCTAGAACCCATAGATATATACGATGTCCAATTAAAAATTAATTATTTAATTTACAAATCAAACACAAAAAATTATAAAAAAATTAAAATTGACACACATAAGAATTTAGGATAGCTCGATGCTACCGAGCCTTAAATATTGAGCCTGGAACCCATAAATATATATGTTGTTCAACTAAAAATTAATTATTTAATTTACAAAATATACAAAATTATAAAAATATTAAAATTGACACACGTAAGAATTCAGGATAGCTTGGTGCTACTGGGCCTCAAACATCGAGCTTGAAACCCATAGATATATACGTTGTCCAATTAAAAATTAATTATTTAATTTACAAAACAAATACACAAAATTAGAAAAATATAAAATTGGCACACATAAGAATTCAGAATAGCTTGGTGCTACTGAGCCTCAAATATCAAACATGAAATCCATAGATATATACTCTGTTCAATTAAAAATTAATTATTTAATTTACAAATCAAACACACAAAAATTATGAAAAAAATTAAAATTGACACACATAAGAATTCAGGATAGGTTGGTGCTACTGGGCCTCAAATATCGAGCCTGGACCCATAGATATATACTCTGTCCAATTAAATAATTAAATATTTTTTATTTATAAAACAAACAAACAATTAATACATGCATCCTGGACCTTTCTCTGATGAGCTATTAGTGTTATAAGGCGATCATAGGTCCGCCTACGTATGGGAGGGAGAGCTACTCGAACAGACTCTCCACTCCAGGAGAGTGGACGACTTGTGGTACTTTATAAGGGGCAGAGATTTCCATCCCTGCGTAGTCCAGCAGCTGAGGAAAACCGGCTTCTATAAGATTTTTGAGATTGGGCGGCTGCAGCTCAAATGGTCTCTGATCATGGCCTTGATAGAGCGGTGACGACCGGAGATGCACACTTTCCACCTGCCCATTGGCGAGGCCACCATCACGTTGCAGGATGTTGAGATTTTATATGGGCTGCATGCTGATGGACTACTCATTGCACTGCCTCAGTATATGAGATCTATATCACGTGCCCTATATTTGGACTTGCTGCAGCAATTCACTGGTTTCAGGTCACAGGATGAAACTGCAGCTTCAGGGGCCAGTCGCATGGATTTGATAGCTATTAGATAGCATTTGGAGATATTGCACCCCGACATCACCAGCGAGACAGATTATCTATATATTCACCGATACACGAAGCTGGTGCTGCTCCTTCTTTTTGGGGGTGTCTTGTTCCCAAACACTTTGGGAAATCTAGTGAGTTTGCGATTTCTACATAAGCTTCAGAAGCTAGATGATTTACCCCAGTACAGCTGGGGTGCTGCTGTTCTCGCTTACCTGTACAGGCATATGTGCTGGGCGAGCATGGTTACCTAGAGCAACGTATGTGATTTTCTGCCGCTTCTACAGGTGACAATATATTTGAATACTCTGTTCATTACTTCCAATCTATGTAGTAAAAAATTTTCTTAAATTTTACGTCAACCTTGTTTGTTAGGTTTGGGCCTGGGAGCGGTTCTTGCAGTTTCACCCACCTCTACCACCATTACCTCCGGATGTAGAACCTCCATTTCTTCCCGTAGCTACGAGGTGGGTCATCCGGCGTGGAAATTACCGAGCCATTGATGCTCATCATAATCTCCCTCTTGTCAGGGATGTGTTGGATATGCTGGAGGGCGCACAGGTAAATGTGTACCTAAACTTCCTTGTTATAAATTCACTTGTGTTGCGCATAGTCACTTTTATGTTATTATTCTATAGTTCATCTGGACGCCATACATCGACGACTTAATAGGTGGCCTGCCTGATTATTGCTCGGCAAGGCAACTAATTTAGAGCACTTCCGTCCCACTGATGTGCCTCGATATTGTGGAGAATCATGCCACAGAGTGGGAACTTCACCAGTTTGGCTATCCGTAGACTATACTGAGGGAGCCTACATGGGAGGCTACAAATTATCAGTGGGATGATCGTTTAAGAGCGGACGACCTATTTGTAGCATGGCTAGAGGCGCCGGTCCATACTTGGGAGCGGAAAGAGGACTTGATTCCGCCCCACCTTCACAGGTCCAAGCAGAGACTATTCAGATGTATATGTCCTGGTACCACCGCGTTACCCGACTTTTTATTGGGAACCCCATTCATCAAGCTGGCGGTCCGTACAGACCATACGCCGGGAGGCACGAGGCACTAGTATATTATTTGGTATTCTTACTAATGAATGTGATATAGCGTTCTATAATTAATATTTTAAATGTTGTGCAGGCTATTGGTCATCATTTATTATACCAGTTAGGACTGCAGATGCAGCAGCATGCCGGTGATCCTGCAGTAGCTGAGTATGGTCGGCAAGTGACAAATCTGGCTCTCCGAACACTGCAGCGAGCTAGATAGGGTGAGCGCTTAGATCACGACCTTGATTATGTGGCGCCAGGCTTGTTGCACGCCCGAGGGGACGGGGACGAGGCAGGGTTATCCCACGAGGCGGGGGTGCCCCTCGAGGCAGGAGTGCCCTACTGGGTCAGCTTTTCTGACCGACAAGACAATACAGAAAATGTTGTATTTAACCGCACTACACATATTGACTTTTTCTGAAACAAAACAGCTTTTTCGCAGCCGGTCAGCTTTTCAGACTGACAAGACAACACATAAAATGTAGTATTTAACAGCGCTATACATATTGACTTTTTCTGAAACAAAATAGGTTTTTCGTAGCCGGTCATCTTTTTAAACCGACAAGACAACACACAAAATATAGTATTTAACCGCGCTATGCATATTGATTTTTCTGAAACGAAATAGCTTTTTCGCAACCGCTCAAATTTTCAGACCTAAAAGACAACACACAAATTGTAGTATTTAACCGCGCTATGCGTATTGATTTTTTTGAAACGAAACAGCTTTGTCTTGATTTATACTTTTATTATCTTTTATTTTCATATATGTTGTTTTAGTTATGGTTGTTGTGGTTTTTTCTCTTCAAGTATTATGTTATAAAATTTCAATCTTCATATTGGTCTTTTTTACTAACACCAATAAGTTGAATATTGGAATTATCATATCATCATCCCAATTCAAAAGGTCATGTTAGATAATAAGATGTAACAAGACTGTGGAATATAATTTTATTTGATAGATATTGCAACATAAACAAGTACAGATACTTATTACAAAAAATATTACGAAAACAAAATACTAGGTGTATCCTTGATAGTTGGGTACATTAGATGAACATGCTCCAACATCTAGATTACCACCGCCACCTAGACCAGCTGAAGGACATTTACGATAGTCGTGTCCTATTTACAAGCATATGCCACATTTACGCGCATAAACGGTATCACCAACATCTATTTGGTTCTGTATACGTGTTCTCTTTTGTACTTGTAGCTTGCGTAAATAGTCCTTGTTACATAGCATTTTAAATGGTTCCGGCGGATAATAATGCTTAGTAGTCAATGGTTGCAACTGCCCACTATATGTGTTTACGTATGCAGCAACATTGTATTTCCTATCAACATAGTTAGTTGCCCCTAAACCAACTTTTTAAAAGCACTTCATGGCATTTGCGCACGGCATGTGGTAGATGGTCTATTTACCACATGAACACAACCTGTTGGCTTCATTCACAGTTTGTAGATTATTCCCCCGGTGTCCGCGGATAGTGGTGCGAACTTCAAAAATACCCCGATCGTGATCATATTGTAAATATGAATGCCAATGTGCTTGCCTCCTATATTTCTCAAATCTTTTCATCGGTATTTGCATAAATTGAACACCTCTTTCCATCAATTCCAATGCAGCTCTATGCCTTTCAACAAACCTCTCCGCATTCTATTTGAATGTCATCCAAACCATGGCAATGAAAGGTAATCCACGTGCAGACTTCAATAAGCCGTTGAATGACTCCGACATATTTGTAGTCAAGGCTCCCCATCATCTGCCACCATCAACATGCAATGTCCACTTATGAAGCTTATGTCTCATCAGCCAAGTATAGGCTTTTTCGTCTAACTGCCGGATCGCTTCCATGCACCTCATAAATTTGCACTGCTGGTGTGGCAACCCGATCCGTCATCTCAGGTATTACCACCCCGTTTTCCCCATGTTCAGCTTCTTTACGCTTCATTATCCGTATCTTGTGTAATCAGGTTGAATTGCAATGGTTTTTGATAAGAAATGAAACACTTAGTCTCTTTTAAGAATGCTTAAGTTGGAAAAGTCAACCAGATATTGACTTATGAGTTAGAGGGCTCGGATGTGAGTTTTGATAGTTCGGTTAGCTCCGGGAAGTGATTTGTGACTTGGGAGTGCGATCGGAATTGAATTTGGAGGTCCGGAGTAGAATTAGGCTTGAATTGGCGAAGTTGGAATTTTGGCGAATTCCGGTTGATAGGTGAGATTTTAATCCGAGGGTCGGAAGGGAATTTCGAGAGTTGTTGTAGCTTTTTTGGGTGATTTTGGATATGCGTGTAAATTTTCAGTTCATTCGAACATCGTTTGGTCGGGATTTGATCGAAAGTGCATTTCGGAAGTTCTTGAAGAACTTAGGCTTTGATTTGGTAAAATTTGATGATTTTGATCTTAACTATAGTGATTTGATGATTCGATCAAGTTTGAATAAGGTAATAGATCATATTTGTGCCTTTGGTTGAGGTCCCGGGGGCCTCAGGGTGATTTCGGGTGGTTAAACGGTAAATTTGGAGTTTGTTGCATGGAAGAGGTTTGTTGGTTCTGTTGTTTCCGCATCTGCGGAAAAGGGGCCGCATAAGCGGCTCCGTAGATGCGGCGGTTTGGTCGCATAAGCGGATTTGGGTCTGGGAACCCTTTTCTTCAGAAGCATTTGCGGCGACCGCAGAAGCGGTTCTAGACCGCATAAGCGTTCTAAGGGATTTTAAGTGTGACCGCATAAGCGGTCGTTTGGTCGCATGTGCGGGGACCGCAGGTGCGGTTATTTAGCCGCAGAAGCGAAAATCGTTGTTGGCAGAAGGGTTTGTATCATTATTTCATCCGCGAACTTATGTCATTTTTCCTCCATTGTGGAGCGATTTTGAGAGCCTTGAGGCGATTTTGAAGAGGGATTCAAGGGAGAATGATTAGAGGTAAGTTCCTTGGCCTAATTATTCAAGTTTATGGTAGAATGACATGGTAATTGGTTGAAATTCATTAAAAAGGGTAAAGCTAGGGCTTGAGTTTTAATATTTCAAATTGGGATTTGATAGGTCATTTGAGCTCGGATTTGGGAGTTCTTGGTATGTATGGACTCGTGGAGAGACGAGGAATTCGATAATATAAGTGTAATTTTTCGAGAAGCGGGCCCGGGGCTCGAGTTTTGCTAGTTTCGAGATTTTAGCTATTTGTCGATTTCTTTCGATTGGGTATTGTCCCCTTAGCATATTGTGATGTATTTGCTCTGATTTTGGTTAGATTCGACGCGCGTGTAGGCCGAGGGGCAAAGGCATCGCGGGCTAGAGGTTTCGCCGGTTCGAGGTGAGTAATACTTGTAAATGATATGCTGAGGGTTTGAAACCCCGGATTTGCACATCATAGTGCTGTATTGAGGTGACTTGCACGCCGGAAATGAGCATGGGGTAGAGCACCGTTGGGGGACTGTGACTTGGTCCGTCCCGGTTGTTGATTTTTACCACGTATTTGACTCAAATTATTTGTTATCATCATAATTCGGGCTGATTGCCATGTTTGGGGCTTCGTGCCAACTATGTGATTCCTTCGGGGATTGATATCACTGTTTTTGCATTACTTGCATATTATTTAATCTCGGTCCAAGGTTTTAATACTATTTTACAAACTCAGCCATTTTTCTAAGACTTGAGAACTTCAACAATATTTTATTGACGTTTCGAGCTGAGGAATATCATGTTAATATTGCCCAAGTAGCTTATGAGCATTTCTGGACAGAGCATGGATTGGGCTGCGCGCCGCAGTAGTGTTATAGTGATTTCTGAGTATATGGATGGCTCGGGCTGCACGTCGCAGCGATGATATATGTATATTGAGGCCGAGCGTATTTGATGCCACGAGATGGCTGATATTGCGCTTGGGCTGTAGGAGCCCCTCCAGAGTCTGTACACACCCCAATGAGCGCCGGATCAGGCTGCGCACCGCAGCGATACTGTATTGATATTGAGGCCGAGGGCCTGGTTGATGCCACTAGATGGCTTGATTATAGCGCTTGGGCTATAGGAGCCCCTCCGGAGTCTGTACACACCCCCAGTGAGCGTCGTCGACAATAAATAAATGGAGTGGGCTACACGCCGCATCGGGTACTGGAATGTACCATTATTTGCATTGCATTGCATTCATGTATTTATTCACTATTCGTTGTTTGTGTTGTTTCTTGAGATATCTGTTTGTTGTTCTGGTATTGTCTGATCACTCTTAAAGAGGATAAACCTTAGACAATGGTAACAAAGACACTGTACGATGCATCTGGTCAGTTAACAGTGGCTGACCGGGAATAAGGATATTGCCCGAGGGGCGGATTTCTGTGCATAGTGTCACAAATTGTTTTGAAAGCATCGTTTGGTAACCATTGAAGAGATCATTTTCAAAAGAGGTTTAACACTGAACCAAGATATTTTTAAAGTTTTTCATAAGTTTTCACTGTTTTTCCCCATTTAAAGGTTCTTCTCTACTCCTATACAGCATGACGATATGTTTTACGTGATTTCTTACCGCTCAGTTGTTATTTACTTTTATTACTCAGTGAGTTGGAGTACTCACTTTACTCCCTGCACCTCGTGTGCAGATGCAGGTACTTGACCACCCGGTAGTGGGTTTTGAGCTAATTGAAAATTTGTTATCATAGCTGAGCCAGGTGACCGTTAGCGTCCGCAGCACCAGATCTTCTCCCTTATTTTATGTTGTTTATGCGTCCGCAGCACCAGATCTTCTCCCTTATTTTATGTTGTTTATGTTACTTTCAGACTTTGTTCCTATTTCCGGACTTGTAGTACTTTAATGAACTCTGTAGTAGCTCATGACTAGTGACACCTCGAGGTCAAGCTGTGACAGGATGGTTCCCTGTTGTTATCATTGTTTTTCCGCGCTTCTGATTATGCTAATCATGTTTTAGCTTTATAAATGTTAAATAAATGTTAAAAGGAAGCGTTTTCTTTATTGGCTGGCCTTGTCTTCACGAGAGACGCCATCACGACCGGGTTTGGGATTTGGGGTCGTGACAGCTGGTGCTCAGTTGCAGCCATCCACATTAAATTATGCAAGGCCTTGTCGGGATATTACTTCTAGAAATTGGCCTTCATGTGCCTCACACAGTAACGGTGGTATGCATATGGTTCCTGCAATTCAAGCAAATGCCATACAGAACTTAAAATACCACCATGCCGATCAGATATTAGACAAATACCTGAACGCTGTTTGACAACGTGCTGCTTCAAGTGGTTCAAAAAAAGCATCGACGTATCTTCACTTTCATTGGCACAAATGGAAAAAGCTAGTGGAATTTTTTGACTGTTGGCATCTACTACAACTTCGATCAAAAGCTTAATATCATACTTTCCATAAACATGAGTACCGTCTATGGAAATTACCAGATGACAATGCACAAAACCATCAATTGCTGGTTAAATGACCAGAACACATAGTTGAAAATATATTTCGGTATTTCCGGACTTCGCTCATGCCTCCATTCAACAACAGCCCCGGGGTTAAAGTGTTTCAGTGCGGCCAAGTACCTGGGTAGAGATGAAAATGACTTATCTCAATCACCATAAATAATTTTAAATGCACGTTTGCAGATATACCTTTCTTTTGGTTATAGTACACCCATATTCCTTGTGGACGGCTGTAATAAACTCTTTGATCTTGAACCTAACGGACACTTCCAAGTATGGAATCAAGACAGGAGAAGTCAAGTCTACATCCAAGTTAAAGTGATTCTCATTGAATGTGTCCATTTCACATCTGTGGGTGCTAATATATTTACCCATTTTCCACAACCCTGATTTCTTCTTGCTCGCACGCAACATCCGTAATTGACTCCTTTACCATCATCTCATGGAACTCTCTTACGCTTTAGATTTTTACAGCCCTGATTAGGCGAGCTTTATCGGGAAAATATATGCCCTTTGCTAGCACCGTTAGTCTAGAATCATCCCACATTGCTGACCGAACTTCGTCAAGATCTCTTGTGAGTGCATCCACATCCGGCATACTTGACAAATTATCAAGCTAGGGAATATTCCGCTCATGAAACGACACGTGGGACTCGTACACTCTTGGTCTAATGAGAGGTGGATGAGCATGCTTCCTCGTTAACTCAGGTTCGACATTCAGTTCCTTCTCATCATCATCCTCGTCAAGGAAGGGTGTGTCATCTCCAGACTCATCGGCATTGTTGTCATAATTACTATAATTTTCCCGACTATGTGCACCTGCCAAATCACGAGTAAATACATCATTTACGGGTAACTGAGTAAGATCAGGACCATCAAATTGCTCGTTTTCACTACACCAAAAGAACAAAATGATAAGATATTCAAATTGATAAATACTTTACATATAGCTATATCACATCACTTACAAGTCGTGACATTCTATGATGGACATTTTCTTGTTGGTGATGACTCTCAGATGGACCACCGCGATCCAACATGCCAGAACTACGCATATTCCAACAAGGAGTGGGGTCATAACTTGTAAAATTTATATCCGGACGATACCCTCTGTGAAAAATATGATTGTTAATACAATCCAATTCAACAACAAATAAACATCATTAAAGCGTAGAAAAATTGAAGTTTACCAGTCGTCTTGTGGGTTATGTAAAGTAGGAGAGAAGTTATTTTCTCAATGCTCATTCGTTGGTGGTGATAAGTTTAAATCAAGGCAAACTCTTTCATCAAGAATCTATCCGGCAAAATTTGTTCCAGAATAACCACCCGATGACTGGGGGTTATCCCTACTATGCGTAACCTCATTATTGGGAATGTCTTCAACCTTGACGTACATTTCCAATAATTTTATCACAATAAATTCCCTGTATTCATCCGGAATCCACAAAAAATCTCTAAGAGTTTCATCATCTTCGATGTTAAACTCAGAATAAAAAGCAAACCCCTGCGAAGTCAGAGAATACGGATATCTACCGATTACTTTAAGGTTTACTGAATGTTTTTTCACACTTATTTTTTTACGTACCAACAATACTAATTTATCGTACTCCATTGTAAGTGGAAATTTAACATGACGCTGTGGAGATAAATTATACCTCATAGAGTTATTCTCCGCTACAACCTCACCATCCCAATATAATGAAACCCTTATTTTTGGCTCTTCAGACATTATAAAAATTGCTTGATAACAAGAAGAAAAGTTTAAACGGAAGTTAGAATATTTTTTGAATGTATTTCCATAAAATCCTAACGCTTTTAAATAAGGCAAGACCTAGCTCGGAAAGCTGAATTTTTTATGTATAGCGTGGTATTACACCGCACTATACCAATTTGAATTATTGTTATGCCAGTTAACTACATGACACTTATTGGTGGGCCCACAAAAAGGTATAGCGCTGTATAATACCGTGCTATATAAGTTTAAATTACTGTTATGTCAATTAACCGCAAGAGACTAATTGGTGGGCCCGCAAACAAGTAAAATGCGATATTATACAATGCTATATATAATGCTGTATTATACCGCGCTATACTTTAATGACAGAAACACTGTTAAAGTATAGCGCGGCATAATACCGCGTTATATATAGAAATATAACTCTCTTTTTAAGCAGTAGAAACATATTTTGAGTCCAATAACCCAACATTTAGGTTTTGACTCCCTCGCAAGAGCTCTTTTATGAACAACCTCTCTTTTTGATGAGAAAAAATCTATACTTGAAATAGTCCCGAAATTCTACATATAATAATTCTTTATCGTTCTTTTTTCACTTATTTAATTTTCTTTTATGAGGACAAAGAACTTACTGTTATAAATATATTATATTATAGATGTTCATACTCCGTTGTAAATAAGCTTTCTGAAGAAGCTTATCCATATGTGACTCCACCGTAAATATGTTTATCTATTTAGTACTCTATTGGAAATAAGCCTCCTAAAGAAGCTTATCCTTTCAGTATCCGGTTATGGATAAACATCACCCCCGATAGAAGATTATCCATACCGAGTATAATAATTTTATCCTTTCAGTATCCGATTATGGATAAATATTACCCCTGGTAGAAGATTATCCATACCGGGTATAATAAACTTATCCTTTCAGTATCCGGTCATGGATAAACATTACCTCCGGTAGAAGATTACCCATACCGGGTATAATAAACTTATCCTTTCAGTATCCAGTTATGGATAAACATTACCTCCGGTAAAAGATTATCCATATCGAGTATAATAATCTTATCTTATCCTTTCAGTACTCCGTTGTGGATAATCATTACCCCTAGTAGAAAATTATATATATTGGGTACAATAGGTTTATCCATTCAGTACCCCATTATGGATAAACATTGCTCTCAGTAGAAGATTATCCATATCGGGTATAATAGTAGCTTACACAGCAGCTTGTAGTAGCAGCTTACACAACAACTTCCTTTCTTCTATAAATAGAAGAGTTTTCAGTTCATTATGTACATCAGTTTGAATTCGAATAATATATCAGTTTCTCTCTATACCTGTCTTTACATTATAGTCTTTATTTTATAACACGTTATCAGCACGTGACTCTGTCATCTTGAGCAAATACTTTGATAGTATCTGAGGTACGAACTTTCTTTTTCTATATAATATCAAATCTTTCTAAACTTGAATTTGTAGCCCTGGATATATCGGGCAAAAGCTACATGTCTTGGGTGCTTGATGCTGAAATTCATCTTGATGCGATGGGTCTGGCAGACACCATCAAGGAAAAAAAATAGGCATCAAACCAAGACCGTGCCAAAGCAATGATATTCTTACGCCATCACCTTGATGAGGGCATGAAAATGGAATATCTTACTGTTAAAGATCCAGTCATACTGTGGAATAATTTGAAAGATAGATATGACAACCTCAAGATGGTCGTTCTTCCACAGGCACGTTATGATTGGACTCATCTATGGCTACAAGATTTTAAATCTATCAGTGAGTATAATTCTGCTATGTTCAGAATTATTTCCCAATTGAAATTATGTGGTGATAATATTACTGATCATGATATGTTGGAGAAAACTTTCACCACTTTTCATGCCTCGAATATGCTCCTGCAGCAGCAATATCGAGAGATGGGATTTAAAAAGTATTCTGAACTTATCTCACATCTTCTTGTAGCCGAGCAACATAATGGGCTATTAATGAAGAACCATGAAAGCCGACCTACTGGTTCTTGTCCATTCCCTGAAGTGAATGAGACGAACTTCCACCAAGCTAGACGTGGAAGAGGTCGTGGTCCTAGTCGTGGTTATGGCCGTGGTCGGGGAAGAAATTCTAATCATGGTAATAATAATGCACCAAAGAAACCTCCTCGCCACCAGTCGTGTAAAAGGAAGGAACAAAAGCATGGAGCGATGCAAGCACCAAATGCAGAAAGTGCATGCTATAGATGTGGAGGAAAAGGGTTGATCACGTTCCTGTCGTATGCCAAAGCATCTGGTTGAGCTTTATAAAGCCTCCCTAAAGAAGATTGAGAAAAATGCTGAAGCAAATTTTATTTCTGAAGATAATTTAGACTTCATGCATTTGGATGTAGCTGATTACTTTGCACTCCCAGAAGGAGAAACAAGTCATGTAATCGGTAGTGAATATGTAGAAAAAAAATATTTTAATTTTTGTTACTTGATTATGTACATAAATAAAAGTTATGATTTGATAATGATGTTGACTATAATATATCTTATTTATGTCATTTTGAAGAATATGGATAACCTTATTAGATCAACTTAAACTCTAGTAGAGTTTGCAAGAAATATACAACTACAGAAGTGGTTATATTTTGTATGTCTCATTGTAATTATATTTTGTAAACCACCAGAAGTGGTATATGCCTATGATCACCAGAAGTAATAATTTAGGCTTTCTATGGTTACAATTGAAGATAAGCTACATAAATATTCTCTATATTAAATGCACGTCTCCATTTGCTCCTGAAGTAGTAAATATTTTAAAAGAGGTCGAGGTATTACAATTTGATGTGATTAATGCGCATTCAGATAATTATGTTCGATTTTCCTGAAGGATGAGAACTTTTGATAATAATAATCCATTTCCTGAAGTAAATGTGATAATATTAATATGAACGCGCTCTTGATGTAAATATATTATGATTCACCTCCAGAAGAGGTAATATAATTGAGAGAATATATACTCAATATTTCGTATTTTAAATTTGCTCCTGAAGAAGTAATACAATTGAAATTGCCTCCTGAAATAGGAAAATATTATGAAGATGAGTTTTCTTGTGCTTAAACAATTGTTTATTTGGTTGTGATTTTCTCTTATGATACCAGAAGTGTTTGAGCAATATTTAATAGTACAAAATGTATCAACAACTCCTGAAAAGCTAACTATTTGCCTAAAAGACACGTGACACCAGTAGTGTCCGATAAATATTAGATTGTGGATAATAATTGAAGGCTCTCAAAGAGCTTATTTATAAATATGTCATTCATATTATATGATTATGGTCAAAACATACGTTGTAGTAAAACCGAAGTTTATAAAATAAATGGCTATCATATTAAGACTATAAGTGATTGGAAGATTGAAAATCTTCATGTTTCCATAATCATAGGGGGTAAAATAATATGCATATGAGAAATTATCCGCCTTATTCTTCGATTTGTACTACATCATGTATCACGGTAAACCAGAAGTTTACTAATACAAAAGTAGCCACAGTAAATCAGAAGTTTACTAATGCAAAAGTTTATGCCATAGTAAACCAGAAGTTTACTAAGAGATAACACATGCCATGATAAAATTGAAGTTTTCATTTGCCATATTAAATGAGCTATTTGAGAATTTAGATAAGCATATACTGAAGAACTAGAAGATTCTTCAAGAATTCTCCTGTGTTGCTTGTTCTCATTATAAATTGATTATACCAGCTAAAGTTGGGTCTAAGACCCCTGATTCTGAAATATATAAAAGGTGAATATGGGCCCATTCACCTATCATGTGAACCACTTATAGATACATATATAAGATGGTTACATATATGTTTATTGTCAACCTGCAGTTTGACATTTGAAATTGCTTTTCTCACTTAAGAGCATAATTTTCAGATTATGAAATCAAGACAGTTCATCTTGATAATGCTGGTCTATATACAAGCTAGTTTAGCAGTGAATACCTCCTATTAATGACTAAACTATTGTTTATGAGAATAAAGTTTCATGTGTTGGTCTAAGATTTTCTAAATTGCATATAGTAGCACTTGTATGCATTAGACCAATAATATATGATAAGTCCTCCACTCATAATTGATTTATGATCAGAAATTAAATATTTTACTATCTTTTGATGTGTGGTATATGATTAATTTCTCTACCACAATGCACAAAGATATATTTCCCAAAGAAGATTAGGGATATATGTTAGTTTTACTAACATCTGGGGAAGGGCATAAACAACTGAAAAATATGCTATATGAATCGAATTATCATTAATATGATCCTCACTTAGAAAATAATTCAAGTCAAATGTCAGAAGCATTTGCTGATCCAAAATCAAATATCATATTTCAGCTGCAAATGCTCCTATTAAAATTTAAAGTACCTGAAGGATAGAGTTTACTGTACGCATGAAGCGTGGTAGACCAATAGGTTCCAAAGGTAACAATCATTGAAAAATGATAAGGAGCTAATGATCAAAATGCTCATAATGAGGAGGAAATGAGCTCTAGAAGAGCCCACGACATAACATTTCATGAAACTCCAGAAGAAGTTGAGGTACCTGAAAATAAATCAAGTGATGAGATCTCAACAAGTTATGCCGCTTAAGAACCGATACAAAATGACCGTCAACGATATATTTGATATAGTGCACAATACTATGAAATATTGTGAGGATCGGACCAGTAGTCCAGACACCTGAAGATGTCATGCTATTTAAATGTGAGTCATAACCTATATGACTCATTTAATTAAATCTCTATAAAGATCCTTGAAGGATTTAAAATGCCTGAAGCATATAGTTCAAAGTCTCGAGAAATGTACTCGATCAGATTATAAAGATCTTTGTGCAGTTTAAATCAATCTGGGCGCAAGTGATATAATCGCCTCAGTGAATATTTGCTGATAGAAACTTACATAAATGATGTTATTTGTCCATGTATTTTTATAAAGAAAATGTCATCAGAATTTGTTACACTTGTTGTTTACGTTGATGACATAAATCTTGTTGGAACTCCAGAAGAGCTCCAAAGGCAATTGAATATCTTAAGAAATAATTTGAGATGAAAGATCTTGAAAAAATAAAATTTATCTTGGTCTGCAAATTAAATATTTAGCAGACGAGATCTCTATCCATCAATTTGCCTATACAGAAAGACTCTTTAAATGCTTTTACATGGACAAAGCGCACATATTCAGTACACCAATGGGTGTTCGATCACTTGAAGTGAATAAGGATCTGTTCCGACCTCTAGAAGAGGATAAGGAACTCCTTGGTCTTGAAATACTCTATCTCAGTGCAATTGCTATGCACTTACATATCTTGCTAATGCTAACGAAAGTAGTGCAGATCGTATTGGTTATGCAGAGACTCAAATATTTGAAATAAGATTTTCATCAGGGGGAGTAAAATACGCAATGCACTCTTTTTTCCTTACTAAGATTTTTTTCCCACAGGGTTTTCCTTATAAGGTTTTTAATGAGGCACCTAGCAATGCGTATTACTAAATATGTGCACTCTTTTTCCTTCACTAGAATTTTTTTCTCACGGGGTTTTTCCTAGTAAGGTTTTAATGAGACACACTATCTTTTAATGAACATCTAAGGGGGAGTGTTATAAATATATTATATTATGTATGTTCATACTCCGTTGTAAATAAGCTTCCTGAAGAAGCTTATCCATATGAGACTCCGCCGTAAATATGTTTATCTATTTAGTACTCTATTAGAAATAAGCTTCCTGAAGAAGCTTATCCTTTCAGTATCCGATTATGGATAAACATTACCCCTAGTAGAAGATTATCCATACCGGGTATAATAAGCTTATCCTTTCAGTATCCGGTTATGGATAAATATTACCCCCGGTAGAAGATTATCCATACCGGGTATAATAAGCTTATCCTTTCAGTATCTGGTTATGGATAAACATTACCCCCGATAGAAGATTATCCATACCGGGTATAATAAGTTTATCCTTTCAGTATCCAGTTATGGATAAACATTACCTCCGGTAAAAGATTATCTATACCGGGTATAATAAGTTTATCCTTTCAGTACTCCGTTATGGATAATCATTACCCCTAGTAGAAAATTATATATACTGGGTACAATAAGTTTATCCATTCAGTATCCCGTTATGGATAAATATTGCTCTCAGTAGAAGATTATTCATATCGGGTATAATAGCAGCTTACACAACAGCTTGAAGTAGCAGCTTACATAGCAGCTTGCAGTAGCAACTTACACAGCAGCTTGCAGTAGCAACTTACACAGCAGCTTGCAGTAGCAGCTTACACAGCAGCTTCCTTTCTTCTATAAATAGAAGAATTTTCGGTTCATTATGTACATCAGTTTGAATTCGAATAATATATCAATTTCTTTCTAAACATGTCTTTACATTATATTCTTTATTTTATAACACTTACGAAATTAATCAAAGAGAAAAGGCAAAAAGTTGACCTATATATCTTTTATTCTATAAACTAATGTAAACCAATGTATACTTTACTCCGTCCCTTCGCAAGGGAAATAATTTAGCTAGCCAGATAATTAAGAAACAAAAAGACACGAAGAGGTTTTTTTTTTCTACTCATTTTTTTTTCAATACTGAAGCAATATCTTCATAAAAACAAAAGTGATTCTGACAACGATTAGTACTAGGAATAGATTCATTGAAGTTTGCAAATAAACCCGGCTATCCATTTGAAAGGACCGAAAGCGACAAGCACTACCATTATAAAAGAGATTAACTTTTATGCAGTGAAGTGTAAAGAAAATTCACACTATTAAACTACTTAAAAAGTAATAAAACTAATTATTAATAATATATAGATTGAAGTAATAAACTGATATATGAGACATGCTACTTGTTATAACATGTCATGTACAATGCTGCTATAAATGTTTTTATATTAATATATATAAATTAAGTCTTAATAGTAATAAAAGTAATTAAAGAAAACTGTCCCCAGATAAGAGTAAAGAAAAAGGAATCGAAATAATGGGGCAGAGAATAAATGATACTCGACCAAAAGCACAAAGATATAATATGCTAATCGAAAGAAAATCAGTTGAAGATAATGGGAGATAACTTGCCTTTTTCCGTTCTTGAGTATCGTAAGGAGAATGTATTAATCATACAGTAATTTCTTTCCAAAGATGATAGTGTTTGTTAATTAATCGGTCCTATAGACCCTATCATCTAATATAGGGGAATATAAAGGAATTTGTTTCTTACACCTTATGATTATGTTCCTATTGTATAAAAATAGAAAGCAATCCCTTTCGTGTGCTCTATCTTCTTTAATTCTAGGTAAAACTTAGAATGTTTCTTGTGTACATATAATTACTATCATCACATATGGAATTAGCCTTTTTGCATGTATACAACAACATTGTCTTCACTCTTTCATGTCACATTAATTAACCCATTAAAAACATTAGGATTTTCATTTATCATGAGATATCTTATTTCTCCGCTTGCATGCAAAACATTTATGTTAGACATTCATAACATTGGTGCAACCACCAAACTTTATGTACGCGTATATTATTCAAGATTCAAGAGACTCATTTAATACATTAATTTCAATATACCGTAGCAAAATTTCTTGAAGGGCTGAGAAATCTAGCCTTGACGAGTTGTATCCCTTATTGCTAGTTATCGGGGGCAGCATAAATTTGTATGTAAGCATTTATTATTTATAATAAATAAGATATGAAGTCATAATTTAATTTAGTTATATTATGGATTCAATGCTAAGAACATTAAAAGTTGAACCCATAAAATTTAAATTCTAAATTCACGTGCGTTGGTTACCATTGACAAAGGAGACTTGATTTTATAGTTCATTACAAATATTATTTTAATTGTACGATCCTATTAAAATGAGATTAATAAAAAATGCAAAAAATCTGTAATAATAACATAAGTGTAATAAAATAATAAAAGTGGAAGAATAATATTGCAGAGAAAGAGAGAGTAATTCTTATTGAATTTTGGGATGATTTACAATGGGGTAAGACCATTCTATTTATAGGAAAAAATGACTTAGCCACAAAGTAAAACTCTCTAAAAGATAGACATTCACTCTAATTACAACTCTATTCATAACACTCTCCTTGAGTATCTACTCAATAAGTATTGTGCCTCGTTAAAACCTTAACTAAAATAAAACTCAATAGGAAAAAAAATCTAGTAAAGGAAAAAGAGTACACATATCTAACAATACGCCTTTTGGTTGCCTTGTTAAACCTTGCAAGGAAAACCCAGTGGGACAAAATCTTGTAAAGAAAAAAGAGTGCAACGCGTATTAAACTCCCCCCGATGAGAGCATCATTTCACATCATTGAGCCTTTGCATCCCAATCTTGTGCACTAGCTTCTCGAAGGTTGACGTCAGTAGAGATTTTGTGAATAAATCAGACATATTATCCCTTGAACGAATTTGTTGCACATTAATATCACCATTCTTTTGAAGATCATGCGTGAAAAATAACTTTGGTGAAATGTGCTTTGTCCTATCTCCTTTTATGAATCCTCCCTTCAAATGGGCTATGCATGCTGAATTATCTTCATACAAAATCGTGGGTCGTTTGTAACATTTCAAACCACATTTATCTCGAATAAGATATATTATAGACCTCAACCACACACACTCTCGATTTGCTTCAGGAAGATCAATTATCTCATCATGATTCGATGAAGTAGCCACAATTTATTGCTTATTCGATCATCAAGATATGGTAGTGCCTCGACATGTTAACACATAACCTGTTTGAGATCGAGCCTTGTGTGGGTTAGATAAATATCGAGCATCAGCACAACCAACAAGATCAAGACTGCAATTATTTCCATAAATAAGCTCATATCGGTAGTTCCTTTTAGATACCGCAATATGTGTTTGATTCCATTCCAATGTCTCCTTGTAGGAGCAGAGCTATATCTTGTTAAGACATTAACTGAAAATATTATGTCAGACCTTGTGGTGTTAGCAAGATACATTAGTGCATCAATTGCACTAAGATATGGTACTTCAGAACCAAGTAGCTCTTCATTCTTTTCTTGAGGTCGGAATGGATCCTTATTCACATCAAGTGATCGAACAACCATCGAAGTACTTAATGGATGTGCTCCATCCATGCAAAATCGTTTCAGTACCTTTTTTATGTAGGGAGATTGACGAACAAAAATTTCATTTGCCAAATGTTCAATTTGCAAACCAAAATATTATTTTGTCTTTCCGAGATCTTTCATCTCGAATTCTTTCTTTAAATAATCAATTGCCTTTTGGATTTCTATAGGAGTTCCAATAAGGTTTATGTCATCAACATATACGGCAAGTACAACAAATTTCGATGTTGTTTTATTTATAAAAACACATCGACAAATGAAATCATTTATATAACCTTCCTTTAATAAATACTCACTAAGACGATTATACCACATTTGTCCTAATTGCTTTAGACCATACAAAGATCTTTGCAATTAGATTGAAAATATTTCCCGAGACTTAAAATTATGTGTGTTAGGCATTTTAAATCCCTCGGAAATTTTTATGTATATCTCATTATCAAGTGAGCCATAAAGGTAGGCGGTGAGCATCCATTAAATGCATCTCAAGCTTTTCATGGACACAAAAAATAATAAGACAACGGAGCATTATAACATCCATAACGGGTGAATACGTCTCTTCATAATCGACACCAGGCCTTTGTGAAAATTCTTGTGAAACAAGGCGTGACTTATATCTTTGTACCTCCTTTTTCTCACTCCTCTTGCGTACAAAGACCCATTTATAGTCAATAGGCTTTACACCATTAGGTGTTTGGAGTACAGGCCCAAAACTTTCACGTTTTGCAAGTGAATTCATCTCTGATTGGATTGTTTCTTGCCATTTTGACCAATCAAGTCTTTTGATCACGTCCAACTATGCCTTATAAAAAGGACAATGCGGACGTTGCAAATATAACCCAAGTATTATGCCCAGGGTCGAATCCACAGAGAGTTAACCTATTAATTACTATTTTTCAGAACCACTAACTCTTCAGAACCAGCTTTCTAAATATTTGAATCACAGTTGATGGTTTCTTTAGTAACTAATTTTGCAAATAAATTAAACAACTGTAAACTAAAACGCTAAGGTTGTAAACAAGAATGAGAAAAAGCTAAGACAATGATTTCCCCTATTGATGGAGTCCCTTATGTTTATGCTCATACAAATTTACCAACACATCTCTATCAATCACGAACACTCTTCTTACCATAAATCTCTACCGAGTAATCACAGTAATATACTATTTCACTCTCCCGAGATACACTAGCTAGCTTTAATTAGCACAATTCACTTTAGATTACACCCAAGGCTTCGTTATCCCTAATCCCGCCTTTAAACCCGCAATTATAGATTCCTCTTATAATTTAGGAGTGGTGTTGTTCAACAATAACCTAAATATGCACTCTTTTCCAAGTTATGCACACTAAATAGGCACAGCTACTTGAGGATCCTGTCAATTAACTACAACAAACACGAAGTTGAACAAATAGAGATTAAACTAGCAATTTGTATTCACATAAACAAGAAGTTCATCCCCCAATAGGTTCCATCAAAACCTTAGACAAGGAATTTATCTACTCATGGCTATGGGTAAACAAACTAAAATAAGATTCATCATAAACTAGCAATAAAAATCAAAGAAAAGAAGAAAGATGTTTTGGGTGATCTCCCACAATTGTTTTCCTTGCCACAACAATCTCAAAAACAATACATGCCTCTTTTGGGCGAAGTCTAATGTTTAATACAGAGTTTAGGTCTAAAAATCTTGTCTTTTACACTTTAGTCCTCGAACTTTAGTACGCCTGCCGCGGTTCTGCCACGGTCGCGGTAGAACCGCGACCAAAGACCCAATCTGAATCTCGAAACTTCTGCAGCTGCCTTCCACCGCGGTTCTGCCACGGTCGTGATAGAACCACGGCCAAACTGCTTCTCTGAACTTCAGGGCTGGCATGAGAGATTCCATTAGGAATTTAAACAGTTGGCCTCTTTTTCTCCATTTTTTACTCCAAAACTGCTCCCTAGCCTTCCTTGAACATATATCACCTACAAATCATGAAAAGCACTAATAAGAGCATTTTGTTATCACTTTTATCATCAAAACTACACAAGAAGGTAATTATTTAAGGCGTGATTATAGTCAAATTCACCTATTATCAACACCCTCACAATTAAACCTTTGCTCGTCCTCGAGCAAGCTAAACCACACTTCTAGGCCTAATTGTTCAATGCATTGCCCCAATTTATGTCCCACCCGTTATCATAAAGGATCGACCTAAGCAGTGCAACAATCATACCTCAAATGCAGACTCTCATGCCATGACACACTTGTGCTCACTCTAATTACTCTAACAGAAGTGAAGACTCACTTTTTCTTCNTGTAATACTCTACTAATCGAGCTCATTCAATCTTGGATCAATTAGGACTTTATTTGGCTGTAATGTAGGCTAAGGTACGGGTAGAATACATATAGATATAAGAGTGACTACACCTCCTTAAGCACTTTAATACATATACTTTAACATTCAAATCTCATACTTATTTCAAACCAAAATTTCACCTTCACATCAATGTAAATTATCCCATTCTTCTTTAAGCACTCTTACGTCAAGAGCCACCACGTATAAAGATATTATTTTTTTCACAACAATCCAACTATTTTTTTTTCTTTTTTTCAAGTGGCTCTTCCTTTTTTTCAAAACAGTGCACCTTTCTCCTTATTCAATTAGTTCCACTCAAAAACCAAACTAACCACCCCACACTTTAACTTTTACAAAGTTCATAATACTTCAAGTTCTCATGAGAGGTGAAAAGGTTCAAATAG
This sequence comes from Nicotiana glauca, assembly GCA_026770625.1. Classification (NCBI taxonomy): domain Eukaryota; kingdom Viridiplantae; phylum Streptophyta; class Magnoliopsida; order Solanales; family Solanaceae; genus Nicotiana; species Nicotiana glauca. The sequence goes on from MU722728.1 coordinate 217,020, forward strand.
ATGGTTAATTCAAACAAATGGATAAGGCTTGTAATGTGGTTGCCACAGAA